>CBVK0101653984.1:0-16564 GCA_900067695.1 Picea abies
AAAGGCGAGGGGGTCCGGAATCGCCTGTATGCCATTGATCTGGGCGCGCGGGTGTCGACCATCTAGATCCGTTCACTTCTTACCGCGGGCACATTTTGCATCCTGGACTTAGGGTAAGTGGGTTTTTAACCCATCCTTTCATATTTTACTCCCCGAACCAGAAATATCGCTAACAATACCCTACAACACTAAGAGAACTATCATCACCAACAAATATTTTATTGGTGTTACATTCATTTAGAGCAAAAAATATGGATTTATCCTTATCCATATGATAATATCCTCTAGAATCAATAAGCCACTCATAAGAAGAAGTAGTAGAAGGTGCACTAAAGGAGAAACCAAAATAAGAAAGTGCATGTCCATGAGAAGTAGAAGAATCAATACCGATGTTATGATAATTCATCCCTACTTCTAAGGCTTCCATCTTCTTAAATCATTTGGATTCCACATGACCATCTTTCCCACAAAAGTTGCAATGTCTGTCAGTCTTCTTATTTTAAGATTTTCTCCTTTGTCACTATTAGGAGAAGAATTTGGAGGAGAGGGTTTGGGACCCTTTTTTTTCTTGTTTTTGTGGTGAGGATGTTGCTTCTTTGGATTATTGTATTTATCTTTTTACTGAACTAATATGGATTTGTTGGAGGTATCTGCAATGCTTATCACTCCAAGTTGAAGAAGATTATCTCGCTCTCTAATCAAAGCATCACAAAAGGACTCAAGAGTGGGTTTTTGATAAGAATTCCCTAGAGATTCTTTGGTGGAATAGAAGGTAGATATAAACACTAAATATCTACTCCCGAGCTCAACAAGAATAATATATATGCAATGCTCATCATCCAAATCTATTTTACACTCTTTACATAAAATTCAAAGTGTTTTGAACTTAGATAAATAGTCTTCAATGCAAGGAAAACTATTTGGACTTAGATTCATTATCTGATTTTCTATCCAGTGGACTTAAGTGAAATACTCTTTACAATGGATGAATGAACTTTTTTTTTTAAATTAACAAAAAAAATACTTGAACTCAAGACCTCTTACTTAATAAAGCAACTTTTAACCAAGTGAACTAGTGAAAAACACATTATATTGTTTAGAAGGAGGATTGTTGTTGTTGTGGAAGATGGCCTTAGAGAGTGTGCTCATAAAAGCTCTTATCACACAAGAAATTTTTTTTTCTTCTCAACAACAACAAGGGTTAGATATCAATTAGCTTACCCATAAAATGCAAGTTTTCTCTTTGTTTCTGATTTACTGAGATCACACAAAGCACATGAAAAATACCACACACAGATAGGAAAACCGTTTTTTCTCTATTTATGATTTTCCGAGATCGCACAGAGTGCAGGGAAAAGATCATATGCAGATAAAAAAAAATAGAAACCCACAAATAAAAAACATAAAACAGAAATAAAACCAAAATATTATCTCTACAAAAACTTAAAAGGGCACGTTCAGGCTTTATACCTCCATATATGATTGAAATGGTTGTATCTTGGGAAAAAAAAATTGAGTGAAACGAAAGGAATTCCTAACTAAAATGAGCACTCTGGTAGCAATGGAATAGTCCTCTCAGCCCATAAATGTATGGAAATTGTAGAAACTAGAGATGTGGAACACAACTTCACGATCTCGGACTACAATGGGAGCAGGTCTTCAAATGCACTCTGATACCATGTTCGAAAACACAGGTATTCCAACTAAGGATGAACACCTTCAATAATCATTCACACAACCAGATCAAAGATCAAAACACCAATTTTTTGATGTGGTAAAACCCCTATGGGGAAACATCCATAGCCCCAGCCAACATGACCACTTGGACAAATTTGTCAATGCAAAAGAAAAATATTACAGAAAGATTCACACGAGATTTTCTCACAATCGATCATTGGGAAATGACTTTCCATTCTATTTAAATAGATATCTTGGATCAATCGGGTGTTAAGCTATGAATCAATGTAGACATTAAGATCGAGGAGAATATGAACTATCATAGCATTCTATGTCAGGAACATATCGTGATCATCAGATTACCTAAATACAAATGCATACTAAAGAAACACACTTTTACCTAACGACAAATTAGACCAAGTTGATCTTAACTAACTCCTAAGTCAAGAATATTGATGAAAATATGCCATAAAATTAATCACAAGAACATTGATGAAAATACATGAACTGAATACACCAAAAAAATATGAGAAAGAGAGAGAGTTGGAGAAGAAGGATTCCATTTAGAAGAATCATTACATGCAATGAGGCCAATTTTGGGACCTCTCCTTCTTGACCTTCACACTCTTCCTATTGCCTTTTTATAAGGCGTATATTTTTTGACGAAGTCAATTTTGATTAGGTTTGACTCTATCAATTGCATATCTATAAAGTTTTGTTTTACATAAAAGTATGAATATATGACTTATACATCTAAATTTAGACTATAATCCCCCCTAAGATTCATATCAATGGCCCTTATAGAGGTATAACATTTAGTACAAGCCTGAGAACCGAGTTGAAACAGAGATAAGATTTTTTTTATTCTAAAAGGATCTATGTTGGTGATGTGAGTGGGCTATAAGTCCCTCATTTACAGATCCGATGGTATAAGAGTAGTTGAATCCTTGACCATGAAATATATTCTAGAATATTTCTGACCTCAACATGGGCAAAGCAAGCAAAGAATAGTAGGAATACTTAAGGGCCAACAATGCTCAACTTTGGGAAGAAAGCGAATGCTTGAAAGATAAGGTCCAAATGTTCAACTAGAGGATGGAAGAGATGTAGAAGAACATTGATACCTCTGTAAAACTATTTCCATTTCTCATAAATAAGTTTGAATAATGACAAGACACCCTCACTATTGGGTAGGTGTTATATTCTTTGCATGTGTGTGTGGGGGGATGTGTTAGATTTGATGACTATGTCTGACGATCTCATCATCTATTGATATTTTTGGGTGTGTACGTCGACCTCTTTCCTATGGGGGTCCCATGGGGGGGAATATTTCCCCCTTGGTTATGCGGAATGTTCGAGGCAACACCCCAAATTTTATTTTGGGTGGTTTTTGCTATTTTAGCATTTTTGTTGTTTTTAACGATTTTCTAAATTAATCTTGTATTAAGGGATTATGGTTTTGGCACCTGTGGAATACCTAAAATATTGTGTATATATTATATCACGAACGGTGAAATTAATACAATGAATATTTGAGAGATGTGACACCAAGGAAGGATGGTTTTCTCTTGGTTAAGGGTGTTGGCACATGGTTGGAGACTAGGGTTCTCAGAGTTTTCCAACAAAGACACCACTATAGTATAGAGAGTCGACATATTCAACCTTATGCAAGGGAAGGAGGACTCACCCGAAGCGCTGCCGAGACTTATGTGAAATGGAGCAAGGTTGAAGAGAATGCAGTGGTGGGAAGAACACAACCCAACTAATCGATCACGAGGTTGGGACAGTAAACAAGGTATACACGATCTAAACGTAGTTTCACAACATATGCAATGATTCCTACTTTATACATGAATATATCTATGGAAAGTAGAGTAACCAGACAGATCCACAAGGGCACATATGCATATAAGAGATCCATGATGCATAACAGAGACTTGCGCAAAAGAAGCATACACAGTTCATCAAGATACATTGACCATTTATCAAAATTTTGAGGGTCCAATCATCTCTTATATTAATATAATTCCATATTATCTGATATAGAGTTTCATTTCCATCTTGTACGATGAAGAGCATATCAACTATAAAATCCATACATAGTTTTCTCGTAGTTGGTATGATCACAACAAGTGTTCATAGTATAGGTAATTATGAAAGTAATACAACAATCAAGATCTAGAAAGAACAACAATTCCCAAGAATAATAGTGATTCATAGAAAAAACCTGGAACTACTCATCAACCAAATAATCCTCTATTAAGTTAATCCCAGCCTATTACATAACTCCTCGCTATCGGGTTTTTTCGTGGACTTCTTCCTTTCTTCATTTTGGTGTTGTGATTTCTTGATTCCACCTTCTTCTGAAATTCTCTCAAATGTTCCATCTTCTTCCACTATTTTGTCTAGCTAGCTCATGTATGATTTCTGTGCTAGCATTCTAACACATCACTTTTCATTGGATTTTCGCTGCATTTATTTATTTTCCACCAGTGGTAGCCTTCCACTAGTTTTCTTTGCTTTTCTCACAATATTATGATATTTCCGCAAAATCAAGTCTTCTCCAAAAATGGAGGGTCCAATAGGCCTCGACCACCAACCTTGACTCTTCCTGAGTCAAGTATTCATCTCTTCACTCTAGCCTCCCTCAAACAGAGGGTCCAACTTAGGTACAACCTCAAACTATCGCACTAGGCATCATGGTCATGCTACTTCTGCAGGATAATCTAACCATTGGACGTAAAGATAAATCTCAGGGTCAGCCTCCCACTGAGTAACATAAAATAATTGTCCTATGTTGATAAAATTTCCTATTGTGTGCACTAATGTGCTTCCTTGTCAATTGGATTCATTCGCAGTCAACTTTTCTTCCCACGGAAATCGATCCGGTGGCATTTATTTTCCACATCCAACGATTAACAAATTCTTGTGAAACAAGAGAGAGAAAGGAACTCTAAAGTGGACTCTGAATTCCATAACCCACCCCAGACCGATAATCTTCCATGGGTTTCTTCAAGGCAAGCTAACTGGAAGGACGCCCAAAATCTATTTCCTCTCTTCCACCTCACTAGTGCAGTGAGCCAATGCTTCATGGATTGTATATTTTATTTTCACATGCTTAAACTTATAGTGTTGTAGTCTAGAGGATTTCAATAGTAAAAGTATGTAAGTGTCGGCTGGAAATTGGTGATGGAATTGTTAGAGTATCTGTGGGTACCAACACTGTCTATACTGAGGTTAACATTGTGTAGGATCTAGATGAGACAAACCTAAATATTAGGGGAAAGTTCAGTCACTACCTAAGTACGCTCAAGGCATAGTTATAGATTTTTTTGGCACCCTTTTAGATCCTGCAATAGGGGACCAATATGATCTTTGATGGAAGTGGCACTATGACCAAATTGAGAATCATCTTGGACATCTAGGGTATCTTGTGGAGGAAGGTCCTGAACCATTGGTGTATTTTGTATGTGGCACTTTGTTTGGGTCAGGCAGGGGAACTGTGCAGGAGGGTGTGGTGGAAGGGATATGACCTTGGGAATCTAAGGGAAAGTGGATGGGAGTGGGATGGTCAAGTGATTAATACAGAGGATACCAGTTTTCATGTTTGTAGGAGTAGACAACTATCAGTGGCGGAAATCCCAGGATGGGACTCTTAAATGATGGGGGTTGATTGAGGGGATTTGGGGGGGTCATCACTGATACAGATAATTTAGATGTTGGGAAGGAGTGGTGTGGCATAATGGGGTGGGGTTGCACTGGTGTAGGTCATTATGGGGATGGATGATAATGGAATGGTCGTGATGATGAATGGTTTGGGTGCAGGCTTAGTTGGGGAACTAGAAGGGGGACCGGTTCTCGACAAATTCAAAGGAAAAACATAAGTCATAATCTCCTTCCATTGCTTACCAGTAATTTGGGCATCATCTGGGATATTGGAAAAGGGATTTGTGAGGATCCCTCTAGGTAACGCCTCATCTTCTTCATCATTGGCCCCTTCCTAGAAGCTAGAATCAGAATAAGCCTTTTTTGTGGAACTGGTCCCGACTTTTGAAAGTTGTGCAAAAGTAGACAGATTTTCCATAACAGGCATTGTATAGGAGACACCCAATTTCTTCTACTTGGCCACAATGCATAGCCAATCTGTAACCTCTTTATGGAAAACTTCCTTGTCTAGATAGAAAGGAAGACAGTTCATGTGGAAGAGAGTAGGGTCGATCTCTAGAGGGAGAAGCAAGGTATATTCGTGGGTCATCCCGAACTAGATATTATGTGTGTCGTCTGAGTAGGTTTCGTAGGATGCACGGTCGTTGTGTGGCGACAATGAGTGCACTGTACCATTGTGAGAAAGAGACAGTGTGTTCATGTAGGTTTCTTTGAGTTGTGTGATTGTTGCATGGTTCGAAAAACATGGTGAGGTGACTGTCAACTAAAATACAAACACTATAGCCTAATGGTGGTTTCCATTTCCACATAGCCAAGGTGACCAGGAGATACCCATAAATGAAATATCCCAATTTTTCATGTGCATCTGCGGAGGCTTGAAGTAGTTCGTTCAGGAGGTAATTACACCAATTCAGTGGTGTGTCATTCTTGCTGAATTTGGCTATGACAATAGCATCAAGTGTACATTCATTCATGGTATAGCTTTGCATCACCTTGTCGACATTAGGTAGCATGCCAGATGAATAGGGATATCCTAGATTAAGCCGATTTGGGCACCACGACCTCCTCACTTGGTGCCATACTTCTCGTAGAGGCTCAAATATCTCATTTTCCTGTCATGTTTCCCCGAGCCCTAAAATATATCTATAACATCATGCCCTTCTATAGATAACAACATCAAGCCCCTCACTAAGATTATGTGGATGCAAATACGCCTATAAAAAAAAATCATATTTTAGTTCATGACATATACAAGTAGAAAATATAAAACCATAAATGCATTTATCTTCTAATTAAATATCCCACAACTTACATTCAACGAATGAACTCTCATAGTAAAACGATCAATCTTTTCTCTAATCTCCTCCATTTGCGGCTAAAAGAATACCAAATGAAGGATTGTCGCATTTATCTTTTTTACGGACTTCTTTAAAATATGAAAGGGGTCAAAATATGATGCGATGTCACCATCACACATTATAGCATCCACATCCATTTCTATGGATTTCTCTGCTAATGGATACGTAGCCTGCGTAAAAAATATAGAAAACATTAATATTGAAATGAAATCAATAGACTCATCCAAAAATAGTAATAATACAACATATTTAATTCAATTACTATGGGTTATTGATGCAAAGACGGCCTTCCCTAGCAGACCGCTTTGATACCACCTGATGCAAAGAGGGTCCTACCTATCACCCCACAGGGTTCGTTCACCCGACCTCCTGCTCACAGGATTGTTTGATTTCAATCATTCATGAGCCGAAGCGGCTCTTTAGACTCCCTCGGGAATCACTGTCAAAACCCGACCCAATCCACAGGTCCTTCAGTTTCTCCTCATGGCCTCTGTACGAACCGTGATCAATTTCCCCACAGGAAATCGTTATCGGGTTTCGGAGCTTTGGACTTTCCACTATCACAAAACTATGACTACTTGAATCCCCGATCCCTGGATTTCCGATGAGATCTCCTTCCACGTGCTAGCCCCTACCGGCTATGCCCTGCTTCATACAACCACTACCCCGTAACCTTGTTCTTACCACTCCATCAGAGTTTCGGTACTCACGATGATAGCGTGCGCATGCCCTCTAGATCCCCGATCCTCTGATTACCGACGTGCTTTACTTTTGGCTAGCCCTCCAGGCTCATCCCCTGGTCCACATGACCATCATCCCGTGTGACCACATCCAAACTCCCCATCGGAGTTTCGGGGTTCGCGAGTTCGAAATGCAACGTTCCCGCGTCCACGGATTCCCCAATATGTCGATCCCCGATGCGTTGGTCCTCCGATCACGCTTGCGACCTTTGACCCATCAACGATCCATGTCGCCGTCACAAACTCTACCACCTGTCCTCCTCTGCTACTCTGACAGCTGGTCTCCACTGATCGGGATTTCACGTGTCACAAATCCAAAGTGCATGAACTCCTTGTCATCGGAAACTCTGATTTCCCGATGACTGCTTATGCCGACCGCTCCGAATCTCCGACACCTGTCCCTTAGATGGAAGGTTCTGATCTTGGTGCCTCTTCATGTCCTCGTGCCTTGCAACTCTTGACGCTCAATTCTCTGCTCTTCTGCTCACGAGGTCATGATAGGCGATGTGCCGACGGGCGCTTGATCTCTGCCACGTATCTCCCTCTAATGGACGGCTCAGATCATGTCTCGCCAATTCAGGATTTATGATGTCGAGGGACTCTCATCACGTCCTTGATATCCCTGATACGCCGATATCCCAATGGCTCTGAACGCCCTCACAGCTTCTGCAAATTCGACGTCTGTCGGTGGTCCTGCGCCAGATCTAACAGCTCAGACCTGTCTTCTTGTGTGCTCCTCTTCCTGAGACTATCCTCTGCACAACTCCTCTCAATCTAACGGCTGTCGGGTATTGAGTGAGATCCGACAACTCTCAGTCTCTTCCTACTGTGCGCCCCTCCTGAGCTTCTTCTGGACGTAATCTCCACGACGGTCCAGATCTCTCTATCCACCGATCCAACGGCTGTTGTCACTCCCTCCTGAGCTTCGTGCGTTCTTCCGAGACTTGGAAGAATTTCAACCTTTCAAAGGTCTCGACCTTTTTCTACTCCTCTGCGGGCTTCATGACCTCGAGTCTCACCGTGTGCGTACAAGCGCTTACCCCTCCTGAGCATTTCTTCTCTAATCGAATCATCAAAGGATTCCTCCGACTCTTGCACTCCTTGCAGAGTCTTCACACACCAGGGTGCTATCTCTTCTGAGCTTTCGTAAACACTCAGACCCCTTGGGGGATTTTGTCTTCTTCCTCCCTCAGATGGAGAATAAAATAGATGCCTCCCTGGCAGTCCTTCACTCCAGCAGCCTCTGGCAGAGTGTTTCGGGGTATTCAGCAACCCAGTAAAGGTCCCTCAGTGGACTCTTTTTTCATCTCCAGAACTCAAAGAGTTCCCTTTACCTTGTGTCGTCTGCACAATATCTCTATGCCTTCCTGGCAGAGTGTCTTCCTTCCACAGAACGTTCAGCAGTTTCAGGTCCTTGTGCGCCTATGCACTTGCTCAATGCCCACTTGGCAGAGCTTCTTAGAATCCTCAGTGATTCTAGTCTTCCTTCAAACTCTCAATAGAGTTCTTCTTTCTCTGTGCACCATTGTACACACGCTCAATGCCCAATTGGCATAGCTCTACAGAATCCTCCAACGATTCTGTCTGCAACTGTGTTCTCATACACAGTCTTGCCTCCAAGGTGTTCAACAACCTTGAGGTCTTCCTCCTAAGTTGTTGACTTCATTCCTGTGTCTCATCACGTCTCTGTCTGACTCCTCAGAGTTCAGAAGTGCACTCATGCACCGGTATTCAGAGTCTGCAACACTCTGTCATGCCCTCCTGACATGAAACCTTAAAGACCCTCAACCTAAAATCAAACACACTCCCTGCAATTGCATGATAACAACACACAAATACAACATATAATGAACACACACAGACATGCGTATATGAAAGAACCTATGCAGGAAAAACTGCATATGTATTCTATTAAAATGGAAAATGCCTGTTTGTACAAGGTGTTCTCAAGCTCTCCTCGGCTCTTCTCTTCTCTATCTCCTATCTTGCCTCCACTAACTCAAAATGAGATCTCTAAAGTCTCTTTTACCTGAGGGGCTCTTAGCGTTTCCCTCCAGGTCTACCTATTCTAATAAATTACATTCAATGGATGTCTAGTCCAGGATCGGATCTAGATCTTAGCCATGACACACATTAAATTCCTATCTAATCTACAGCCTGTGCAAAGGCATGGCTTCTATGGATCAATAGCCTAAGACATTTAATTTACATTTAATACAAATTTAAATGAGGTTGCGCCTCTCTTCAACCTTTGAATGCGTGCGTGCTGACGCGTCTGGCTGGCTGGCTGGCTGCATGGAGAAATTCTTCTGCATAATTCTCCACAACTGCAAAAATCATGAGCTCCTGCTCATGAGCTTTCCCCGTAGCTGTCTGGAAATTCTCCAGGATCCCAAATAAGTCTATGGAGTTGTCCAACCGCTCCATCCTGCTGCTGCTGCTTCTGTTGCACTGCTGCTGCTTCTTCTCTTCCACTCAGCTGCTCCCTGCTGGCACTGTTTGCTGATTTCAACATTAGCTCCCTGATGTCCTCTATCACTTCATCCAGCTGCTCGAGTGGCTGGTCTTGTTTTTGCAATCTCCTCGGTTGCAAATTTTTTTGGCACATGGGCAGATTGTTGTGATCTCCCATGCCATCTTCTCCTTCATCTTCATCTTCATTTTCATATGTGGCCACAAGTTGCCACTCTGCTGCAGACTTCAGTTTTGCAGTCTCCCTTTGACTGACTTGTTGTTCAGTCATCTTCCCTGATAGCTCACGCTCTTCCGATCTCACCTGCATGGAGAGATTCTCCTGCATAATTCTCCACAGCTGCAAAAATCATGAGCTCCTGCTCATGAGCTTTCCCCGTAGCTATCTGGAAATTCTCCAGGATCCCAAATAAGTCTATGGAGCTGTCCAACCGCTCCATCCTGCTGTTGCTGCTTCTGTTGCACTGCTGCTGCTTCTTCTCTTCCGCTCAGCTGCTCCCTGCTAGCACTGTTTGCTGATTTCAACATTAGCTCCCTGATGTCCTCTATCACTTCATCCAGCTGCTCGAGTGGCTGGTCTTGTTTTTGCAATCTCCTCGGTTGCAAATTTTTTTGGCACATGGGCAGATTGTTGTGATCTCCCATGCCATCTTCTCCTTCATCTTCATCTTCATTTTCATATGTGGCCACAAGTTGCCACTCTGCTGCAGACTTCAGTTTTGCAGTCTCCCTTTGACTGACTTGTTGTTCAGTCATCTTCCCTGATAGCTCAAATTCTACTAGTTCTCTTGCTGGCTCTGGATTGTTCAACCAATCCTCCAGCATTTCTGGCTCCATCTCCCATGGAGTGATAATTCTATCTGCTCGCTCCTCGGCTTTCTCTACTGCTAGCTTCAACGCTACAATGATCTCAGCTCGTGCTCGTGCTTGGGCAGTCTCAAATACCTGCTCCAATTCCTCTTCTTCCCTGCTGGCAGTCATTGTCATCTCTAATTTCTTTTTGACAGTCATCTCCAATTCTAATTTCCTTTCGTCAGTCATAGCTGACTGTTCATATGCTGTTGTTGTATCATCTGCAACAAAATTTTTTTCCTCCTCATGGGAAGATAGTAGGAATATCTCAATTCCCCCAATTATCAGAAGATCTCCCATATCTTCCACCTTTGTCAGCTGCATCTGTTGATCCGATTCTGAGCTCCCCTGCTCTGTCAACTCCTCTGGCTGAATTTGACTCATCAATTCATCCCTGCCCATCTAGCAATATGGGATGCTTCCGCTGCTTCCCTGGCAGACCATGAGATCAATCGATCCCATCTTCATCAGCAACCCCTGCTGAATTGAACTCTCCATGAGACCTTCAGATGGTCCCAAATTCTCATCTCTTCCCTCCTGGCAGTCTTTGATGCTTCCGCTGCCCTCCTGGCAGTCTTTGAGATTCTCATCTGATCTCTTTTCATTGCCTAGCTAGCAATGTGAAATTCCCTGGCTGTCCTCATGACAGTCTGTGAGATCCTTAGCTGACCTCAACTCGTTGCCCTCATGGCAAACTAGAATTTTTATTCTGCCATCCTGGCAGTCCTTGAGATCCTCAGATGATCCCAATTCATTCTCTGTTCCCTTGCCCATCTGGCAATTAGGAATTTCTTCTTTTCTGCCCACCTGGCAGTGCTTGAGATCATCAGACAATCTTTGATCATTCTCCTCACCGAGAATGTCTCCAATCTCTGGTTCACAGATGTAGACCATTTCTTTCTCTTCTATGGGCCTGAGGGTTTCAGCATACCTCAACCATCTTCTTAATAGCCTCTGTTGTCTTCTAGCCATCAGCTCCCTGACTGGCCATTTCATCTTCATTTTCTTCATGGGCCACTCATGCACCCATATCGATTTCCTATTCTACCACATCTTTAATTCAAGCTCCTCCATCTCTTGCTTTATGTCAGCGAGCTCTTTATCCATTTCTTCTATGCTCATCAACTCTGAGCTCTTCCTTTCAGCATGTTTATGGCCTTCAGTATCCATGCTGCTGTTTCTGTCTACCATCCTGGCAAACCTGCTACTGTCACTCCTAAAATCCTGAGTGCTTAGCTTCATCCTCTTACAGTCCTGCCAACTGTCTATGGACTGTTGCCTACCTGCAAGCAAGTCCTCACAGAGTCCTCAACAACTCTGCTTTCTCGTGCCTCTCCTGTCTGCAATATACAAACAAATCTAGCTCTAATACCACCTGATGCAAAGAGGGCCTTCCCTGGCAGACCGCTCTGATACCACCTGATGCAAAGAGGGTCCTACCTATCACCCCGCAGGGTTCGTTCAGCCGACCTCCTGCTCACAGGATCGTTCAATTTCAATCATTCATGAGCCGAAGCGGCTCTTTAGACTCCCTTGGGAATCACTATCAAAACCCGACCCAATCCACAGGTCCTTCAGTTTCTCCTCATAGCCTTTGTACGAACTGTGATCAATTTCCCCATAGGAAATCGTTATCGGGTTTCGGAGCTTCGAACTTTCCACTGTCACAAAACTCTGACTACTTGAATCCCCGATCCCTGGATTTTCGATGAGCTCTCCTTCTATGTGCTAGCCCCTACTGGCTATGCCCTGCTTCATACAACAACTACCTTGTAACCTTGTCCTTACCACTCCATCGGAGTTTCGGTACTCACGAGGACAGCGTGCGCATGCCCTCTGGATCCCCGATCCTCCGATTGCCGACGGGCTTTAAATTTGGCTAGCCCTCCAGGCTCAGCCCCTGGTCCACATGACCATCATCTCATGTGACCACAGCCAAACTCCCCATCGGAGTTTCGGGGTTCGCGAGCTCGAAATGCAACATTCCCGCGTCCACGGATTCCCCGATATGCCGATCCCCGATGCGTTGGTCCTCCGATCACGCTTGCGACCTTTGACCCGTCAACGGTCCATGTCGCCATCACGAAATCTACCACCTTTCCTCCTTTGCTACTCTGACAGCTGGTCTCCACTGATCGGGATTTCGCGTGTCGCGAATCCAAAGTGCGCGAACTCCTTGTCATCGAAAACTCCGATTTCCCGATGACTGCTTACGTCGACCGCTCTGAATCTCCGACACCTGTCCCTTAGATGGATGGTTCCGATCTTGGCACCTCTTCGTGTCCTCGCACCTCGCAACTCTTGATGCTCAAGTCTCCGCTCTTCTGCTCATGAGGTCCCGATAGGCGATGTGTCAACGGGCACTTAATCTCCGCCACGTATCTCCCTCTAACGGACGGCTCAGATCATGTCTCACTAATTCAGGATTTCTGATGTCGAGGGACTCTCATCATGTCCTTGATATCCCTGATATGCCGATATCCCGATGGCTCTGAATTCCCTCACAACTTCTACAAATTCGACGTCTGTCAGTGGTCCTCTGCCAGATCTAACAACTCAGACCTGTCTTCTTGTGCGCTCCTCCTCCTGAGACTATCCTCCGCACAACTCCTCCCGATCTAACAGCTGTTGGGTATTGAGTGAGATCTGACGGCTCTCAGTCTCTTCCTACTGTGCGCCCCTCCTGAGCTTCTTCTGGACGTAATCTCCATGACGGTCCACATCTCTCTATCTGCCGATCCAACGGCTGCTGTCACTCCCTCCTGAGCTTTGCGCGTTCTTCCGAGACTTGGAAGAATTTCAACCTTTAAAAGGTCTCGACCTTTGTCTGCTCCTCTGCGGGCTTCACGACCTCGAGTCTCATCGTGCACGTACAAGTTCTTACCCCTCCTGAGCGTTTCTTCTCCGATCAAATCCTCAAAGGATTCCTCCGACTCCTGCACTCCTTGCAGAGTCTTCACGCACCAAAGTGTTATCTCTTCTGAGATTTCGTAAACACTCAGACCCCTTGGGGGATTTTGTCTTCTTCCTCCCTCAGATGGAGAATAAAACGGATGCCTCCCTGGCAGTCCTTCACTACAGCAGCCTCTGGCAGAGTGTTTCGGGGTATTCAACAACCCAGTAAAGGTCCCTCAGTGGACTCTTCTTTCAGCTCCAGAACTCAAAGAGTTCTCTTTACCTTGTGCCATCTGCACAATATCTCTATGCCTTCTTGGAAAAGCGTCTTCCTTCCACAGAACGTTCAGCAGTTTCGGGTCCTTGTGCGCCTATGCACTTGCTCAATGCCCACTTGGCAGAGATTCTCAGAATCCTCAACGATTCTGGTCTTCCTTCAAACTCTCAATAGAGTTCTTCTTTCTCTGTGCACCACTGTACACACGCTCAATGCCCACTTGGCAGAGCTCTATAGAATCCTCCAACGATTCTGTCTGCAACTGTGTTCTCATACACAGTCTTGCCTCCAAGGTGTTCAGCAACCTTGAGGTCTTCCTCCTAAGTTGTTGACTTCATTCCTGTGCCTCAACACGTCTCTATCTGACTCCTCGGAGTTCAGAAGTGCACTCATGCACCGGTATTCAGAGTCTGCAACACTCTGTCATGCCCTCCTGACATGAAACCTCAAAGACCCTCAACCTGAAATCAAACACACTCCCTGCAATTGCATGATAACAACACACAAATACAACATATAATGAACACACACAGACATGCGTATATGACATAACCTATGCAGGAAAAAATGCTTTTGTATTCTATTAAAATGGCAAATGCCTATTTGTACAAGGTGTTCTCGAGCTCTCCTCGGCTCTTCTCTTCTCTATCTCCTATCTTGCCTCTACTAACTCAAAATGAGATCTCTAAAGTCTCTTTACCTGAGGGGCTCTTAGCGCTTCCCTCCAGGTCTACCTATTCTAATAAATTACATTCAATGGTTGTCTAGTCCAGGATCAGATCTAGATCTCAGCCATGACACACATTAAATGCCTATCTAATCTACAGCCTGTGCAAAGGCATGGCTTCTATGGCTCAACAGCCTAAGACATTTAAGTTACATTTAATACAAATTTAAATGAGGCTGCGCCTCTCTTCAACCTTTGAATGCGTACGTGCTGACGTGTCTGGTTGGCTGGCTGGCTGCATGGAGAGATGCTCCTGCATCAGTTATACCGGTTGGGAGGAGGATGGTGTCATCTAATCTATAGGAGAGTTGCCTCGGTCAGATGCAACCTGCAACAAAAATATTGAAAACATTAATATCGAAATGAAACCAATACTCTCGAAAAAACATAACTAAAAAAGACATTTCTTATATATTTAATTTGTACAATTTACAATGGGTATGCATGTTTCCCTGACGATGGTGTATATATGCATGTTGACATAAAGGAGGCCTTTCCTTTATAATCACAAACCATCAAAATATATTAGTATATATATAAAAAATATAAAAATGATACATACATTTATATCAAATATATTCCCAAACATTATTTAGATCTACATCACAAGTGTACCTTTTGTCCTTGTAGATCTTTCCCAAACATTATTTATAAAAATGATAATTATAAAACATATATAATGAACAACTTACCAATGGACAATATCCATGCCCCCCCTCAACGTGTCCATGTTCCCTACAATGTCTTTTAGCTATTGAGATCTTTAATCTTCTCCTATTAAATCCCTTGCATTGACTACAAGGGAAATAACATTTCCCATCACCTTTTCTTTTCACTCCATCCCACAATCTAACAAGTAATTGTCGATTTTGTTCTTATGGATCAAGAATATTGTTATGTGACATTTTATTTTACCAAGCTTGAGTGACGATTATTGATTTAAAAAAATCAAGCTCCACACTTCAAATATTTGTAATGATAGTAACAAATAAAATAATTATGGTTTGTTGCAGGAAAAATAGTCCTTGTAACCTTTGCAATTTGTCGCTAGTATAGAAAAAAAGTCAGAATGTTTCTAGCATTCTGGATTTTTATAAATAAATAAATAGGTGTCGGATTTTCAACGACTATGGACTATTGAACGTTCTTGTAATAAATGTGAGGACCGGTCATTGGTTGACTAAGTCTAGTTCAAAGTATAATGGTTTGATGATGTTTAGAATACGTCGAATATTCGAATCCTTCTAAATTTTCGTCTGATATACGACTTCTTTGGGGCCAATTCGAAAAAAACACAACAAAATTACAATTTCTAGAGATAAAATCCGACGACAATGAAATTTTTTTGGGTGGCATCGAAGGATGTTGTCGGATTTTGGATTCAAATGTAGTTGTGGGACAAGGGAGTTCCTTGAGTGCCATGTTCCATAAAAGGCATGTGCATATATAAAAGAGAGACTCAGTGTATTTGGGGGAATTCATCATTCATTGAGGATTCTTGCCATCCTCTCAAGGAAGCTTCCATTGGTACCTGTACCTAGTTTTGTTGTAGGATGAATGATCCAAGAGGATCTCAGAGGCCACCCACCTATTCCAACTAGCTGAAAACAATTTTTTGGCAACTTACTATTTTTAGCAGTTTTTTTTAGGTCCTAAACTTTCGGGGCCATTTTGAGGGCATAAACGATTTTTTTTCACAATCAGGCACCTCAAAGATCAAAGCTTTGATTGAGACCCTTAAATTAATATGATCGTCAATACCTTTCCAACGATATATCGTGTGCTCACAATGAAGATCGTATGCAAAAGTTACATCCCCAGGAAGTTGATATACTAACTTACCCCAACGAGGCCCACATGACTTTTGGTGCTTCATCTCCTAGGGTTAGGTTTTTGGATG
>CBVK0101653984.1:16571-32611 GCA_900067695.1 Picea abies
TTTTGGTGCTTCATCTCCTAGGGTTAGGTTTTTGGATGTCTAGGGTTTTGGAATTCATGTTTATTGTAAAAAGGCCTTCAAAGCATCATTGTACACATATTCTTGTGAATGAGCGTAGTCGTCACATATCTTCTCAGAGATAAGCTACCACCATTACAACAAGCTTGTTTTTAGTCTACATTTTACAGTTTCAACATATTTCTTATTTAATAGAAGTCAAGTTTTACTGTATCTCTGTTATTATTCACTGTGTGTCTGTTTTAATATTATAAATATGTATTTTCATTTCATTCCGCTCATAAATCCAGATCAATGGTATCAAAGCGGTCTACTCCTTGTCATTTTTTAGTGCATGTCCTCGACGTGGTCTAGGTATAGAGAGTTATGTATCGAGCTTGTTTCTCTTGAGGAAAAATACTCTCACATTCCCAAGAAACCTTCCATGGCGGTCAAAAATAAAGACGATGAGACATGAGATCCTTTCAAAATGTTTCTCGAGGAAGCCCTCGAGCGACAAAGGAATGAGATGATGGACAACTTTGCACAAATCCTTCGACAACTATCGACAAGAGATACATCCACCTCAAGCAGAGGCATAGCCCCCTTCAAGGTACATATCAATTTTTATATTCCTATATTTGAAGGTCAAATATACGCGGATGTCGTAGATAAATGGTTAAACCTTCTAGACGGGTATTTTTTTGTCCACAACTTTTTTGATAAAGAAATATTGCATTTGCACTCATCAAGGCCATCCCCTGTGTAAACGATTGGTGGGAGAATTTCTGTGAGAAAAAAGGAAATATAAGGATCCACATTATTTTCAGTTGCACACATTATGGGTTCCTTCAGGGATGTTATTAAGGAACTATACTACCCTATTGGAAGTTATGGTGACTTGTATACAAGATGGACCACACTACGACAGGAAAGAGACCAAACAATGCCAAAGTTCACCAATGTCTTCCATACCTTGTGCACCAATATGGGTATCAAATATTATGAGTGACATCTAGTGCTCAAGTATCGCAATGTTCTACATAAATACATCTAGACATAAATGGAGTTTTTGTACATCTCATCCTTAGGTGCAGCCTATCGATATGCCTTCAAAATCGAGTAGAAGCTGAAACAAAAGACGCAACAGTTTAGGTCTAGGAACCCCTCACAGTAGAAGCAGGGCAAGGGTAGCCCCAACCCATAGAACAAAGGACAAAGAAAAGATGGGCAACCTCAGGACAACCAGTCCAAGTCGCAAGAAAATAAGGATAATGGAAATATGAAGAAAGATATCGAGAAGTGGTGCGATTTCCATAAGAGCCCCTGGAATAACACTGTTGATTTCTTCTCAAAGCCATCATTGGTGGCTGAGGTAAAATCCTTTAAATCAGATGCGAGTTCTAACTCTAATTCAGAACCAAAAAATGGGAGACGAATCGTTGACACGAAACCGAGTGCCATCGTTGCTACCACCAAGATCCATCTTGGTGAACCTGATGAGCCAGAGGAAGGAAAGCACCTCTTTCATTCACATATGTGGGTGAAAGGCACTCTGTTGCACTTCATAGTTGATAGCGGTAGCCAAAATAACCTGATCTCAGCAGAGGTCATCAAGCGACTAGCCCTACAAACAACGTTGCACCCGCAACCCTACACCATCGGATGGATCCACCAAGGAAGCGATCTTCGTGGCAGCCAATAGTGTCGCCTATTGTACGACATCAAGCCTTTCAAAGATGAGGTATTGTGTGATGTTTCTCCCCTTTAATTTTGTGATGTTGTTTTGGGCCAACCTTATTTATGGAAACGCCATGCAACATATGAGTCTAGGCCTCGCAATGTTATTATTACTTTGAAAAGGAAATTGTACAAGATACTCGAGGTAGTCCCACCTAGTGTTATTTCCTTGATCTCTGCCAAGGAATGCAGGAAGGTCATTTCTTAGACCGGGAAGTTTGTCTTCTTCTTGATTCGTTGTCAGAGTGAGCAAAAGGTTGCAACCACATATATGGCCTCCACGACCAACCTCTCCATGCAATAGAAGCAAGTGGATAAGGTCATGGTAGAATACAAAGACATATTCACATAACCTACTGGGGTACCTCTGCACTAATTATCCCGCGCCAGATATTTTTATCCCTCATAGAAAGAATAATTGACATCTCTATCGAACAATGCTGGCATAATAATCCAGTGGTGTACATTTTTATCCCCTTAGTTGGCATAATTAAGGCCCAATTAGGTGCCAAACACACCCATGAGAAATAAATTTGTTGGCATGGCAGTGCCACGTAGGTGCCACGGGGCAATAGTGGGTCATGATGGTGATGTCAACAGTCTTGAAAACCATTGAATACAAGTTGTATGTCCAAAGAATACTAAACTATGCCATATGTCCGACGAATGTCGGGGGACCAAGAAACAAATATAACAAAATTTTGAGAATTAGTGGGTAATGTCCGATGGTAAGGTGGATTTTATCTGTAATGTCGGAACACACTGTCAAATTTCAACACCATATGTAGTAGTGATTGAGTTCTTATCGAAACAAATGACACTATCACTATCACATTGAACTGTAATATCTCTCTTACTTAGCCCTACTTCTGAACAAAGTTTCATAAGCCAAATGACCTCCTTACAAACATGAGTAGCTTCCATATACTCTACCTCTGTAATGGATAATGCAACCATAGCTTGTCACTTAATCATCTAAATTATTACTCCATCATACAATCAAAACACATATCTACTCATAGATATCCTTCTATCTACATCCCCTGCCCAAAAAGAATCCATGTAACCTTGTATATCCATTGATTGTGGGTCCCCTGAAGCATCACTATGATATCAAATAGAATATTCAAAAGTACCCCCCAAATACTTGAAGACCTTCTTCATTGCAACCCAATGTTCACATCCAAGGTTGACCATGAATCAACTCAAGACTCCCACTTCTTGGGATATGTCTAGTCGAGTACAGACCATAACATACATCAAACTACCAATTGAACTAGCATAGGGAAAAAAATCCATATCTTCCAACTCGTTGGGTGTTGCAGGACACTACTCAACTAAAAGTGTAGTTCTCATAGAAATCAAAACACTCAATGGTTTGCAATATGTCATGAAAAAAAGTTGTAGCACAAAGTTTACATACTTATTCTCTCTCAACCAAAGCCTTTATTTTCTCTATCTCTCCTAATCTCCATTCCTAAGATATATTTTGTATCCCACACGTCCTTCATATCAAATTTTGTTGAAATATGAGACTTCAAATCACAAATGATATCCTCATTGTTACCAAAGAGTAATATATCATCTACACACATAGTGATAATAAGGAAATGACCACCATCTTGTTTGTAATACACAATTCTTTGATTTGGATCTTATAAATCCTAATCCCAACAAAAAAGAAACAAACTTTTGGTACCACATTACAGGACATTGTTTGAGACCATATAAAGACTCTTTTAACTTGCAAACCAACATCTCTTTACCTTTTTCAGCATAGTTCTTTGGTTGTGTCATATAGATCTCCTCCTTCAAGTCACCATGTAAGAATGTTGTTTTCACATCCATGTATTCTATCTCTAAATCAAAGGCAATTGTTTCTATAGATAATAAGAACCTAATAGATGTTAACTTAACAATTGGGGAAAATATTTCACCGAAGTTTATCCCCTCAACCTGGGAATATATTTTTGCAAACAAAATTTCCTTGTGCTTTTCAACATTTCCATATAAAACAATATTCTTTTAAGACCCATTTACATCCATTGAATATCCTTTTTTAACTTGCAAACCAATGACTCTTTACCTTTTTCAACATAGTGCTATGGTTGTGTCGTACATATCTCCTCCTTCAAGTCAACATGTAGGAATAGTGTTTTCACATCCATCTCTTTTATCTCTAAATACAAGGCAGATGATGCTACAAATAACAATAACCTAATAGATGTTAACTTAACAACTGGGGAAAATATTTCACCAAAGTTTACTGCCTCAACCTGAGAATATCATTTTGCAACCAACCTTGCCTTATGTTTTTCAACATTTCCATATAAACCAATTGAAGAACTAGATCCTACAGACCTCTCCATTGCAAAATTGAAGAACTATTACACTCAATAGTTCATGCATCAAGCTAGAACAAAGTGACCACATGAACACCACTAGCAAGTACCATAGCTCCTCAAACCATACTACACCCTTTTTCAGATAAAACAACCTACACACCTATATCGTTAAGTGTGCTTACTAATAGTAGGTTTTTTGTCAGACCTGGAATGTGAAAAACTCCACTGGTCCCTTTTACTCTGTTGTCAGGGAATTTGAAAAAGACTCTACCACAACCAACTACATTGAGAGGAGAGTCACCATCAAGGTATACCATCCCACGATCATATTTCTCATACATTGAAGACTAGCATTGATGGGAAGTCATATAGAAGGAAGTTATGTAGTCTATTAGCCATGCACTTTGTCTTGCACAAGTTGCCAAAGATGAAACAAAGGCATCTCCACCATCTTTTGGAGATGGCTTTTCAGACTCATTATCATAACCATTCCTTTTCTTATTATTCTTCTTTTTCTTTTCCTTGTAGTCCCTTCTAAAATGCTTGCACTTGCCACAATTCCAACCTTTTTCCTTGGACTTTCTAGAAGACTTATGTCTCCCATGAGATTTGGATCTTCCCTTTCTTCTCTTCTTACCTTTCTCTTTCGATCTTCCATGCACAACCAAGGCCTCATTGGTGGATTCATAATCTTTCTACCTCACCTCCTCTAGGAGTAAAGCAACCACGACCTCATCAAGCATGAATTTATTTATAGTTCTTTCAATTTCCATTACTAGGTTGACCCATGAATCTGGAAAAGAACACAAACGGGTCATACAATGATCTTCCTCATCCATCTTCACTCCAAATGAGATCAAATCGGTCACAATAGTATTAAAAGCATTCAAGGGTTCAACTATAGAATCATCATCACCCATTCTCAAGGAAAACAATTTTTTTATGCAGAAAAAGTTTATTAACCAAAGACTTTGCTTGATACAAATCACCCAACATTTTTTAGAGAGTTGCTATGGTTTTTTCTTCAAAAACGTTTAATAATATCGAATCGGCTAAACATAGTCTAATAATGCTTCTCATCTTTCTCTCCAACACCACCCACTCTTCATCTTCCATACTAGTGGGTTTGGTTCCAAATAATGCAACCCATAGATCTTGATCTACAATAATATCCTCCATCTTGAGCTTCCACAGCTAAAAGTTAGTGTCATTAAACTTCTCCATTTCTAATCTAGATGTGCTTTCGATTTCCCCGCAATAAGATTTCCTTCTGCATAAGCTCCCATTCTAAGATTAGATAAACAAAACTTGTCCCTAACACCTTGAATATGAGGTGATTAGGCTCTGATATCAAATGAAAGAAAGAAAAGGTGTGGAATACGCTTCCTACGCTAGTCCATGAGAGAAGAATGTGCAAAAACTTACAATAAATCAATGGTAAATATATGAAATAAACAACAAACCATTAACAACATGATTTCCTGGTGAAACCCCTTTTGGGAGAAAAACCCCACACACTAAAACACACTCAATGTATTATTCAACAACTAAATGGTTACAATACAATGTCTTTGTGCTCTCAACAAGAGTGTTCAACAATAACATCAAGATTTTCTAGAAATTTCGACAACATAATAATAAGTAAAAACTTAAATTATGTTCTTCTCCAACCCTAGCACTAAAGCACTTAAGGCTTAGGGATGCAATAATTTGAATGTTGAAGTCTATAACTTAAATCTAGATGAAGGAACTACAAGATTACATACGCAAGACCTTTGATAATAATCAAATTCATGATGCTTTTATAGAATCATAGTCTTAGTGTTAATTATTGTAGTCATGGTTGGTTGATGAATATCCTTGTTTGTGATAGTAGACTAGCAAGTTAGGGAGTTGGAGCACTCTTTGGAATGCTTTGATTATCAACCGAAGGCACCTCAAACCTTTCATGTTGAGTAGTTAATGACATTTTATCTAGATTATTGAACATGGTGAATTACTTGAAATATTCACTTCCTTATCCTTTACATCATACAAGCTTCACGCCTAGACTCATGACAATTCAAAATTCAAACTTGTTGGAAGATTTACCAAATCCCATGTCCCTAAATAGGCTATGGATGTTTAGGTATCCACGTTCTCATCTCTCCCAATTTTGTTGCTTTGCTCGACTTGTTTACAACCCCACTCCATTTTTTTTTTGTTAGTTTTGAACGATTTCGTTGTAGAAAACAGATTAACATGTTGATTTTATGCACGTGTAAGAAATAAAATGTTTATTTTGATGGAACGACAACAGACACATGTATTATGTATTTAATTTTATGAGGGGGGTGATAAGGAGGAACTCGACTCCCCATTTTTTTTTTCCTTGTGAACGTCATCGTGTTGCTGAATCACCAAATGCGGTTACCCCATTTTTGGTTAGTTGTGAATGATTTCGTTCTAGAAAATTGATGATAGATGGATGCCAAGGTTAACATAACATGTTGATTTTATGCTACTTTGAAAACTAAAATAAAATGCTTATTTTGATGAAATGATAAGAGATACATTTCATGGTTATATCCATTCTTGTATATCAACCACTTTATGGTTTACTTAAATATGGGTGTTATTAAATTTATAGGGGTGTGAAGGAAGTCGACTCCCCATTTTTTGTGAATGCCACCTCATCCTTGTGAATGGCATCGTGTTGCTGAATCACCAATATTGATGCGGTGATTGGAACTGTGGAAGACATGAGGAGATCCCCAATTGGACCCAATTCCGGACACTCTCCAGTCCTATCTGCCAAGTCTGCCACTAGGGGGGGCGGGAAACGACCCCTCCCCACCATAAACATGTGATATTTTTTGCTCTTCGCGATTGCCAGCACCGACTCCACCGCGATAATGGTCTCCCGCTCTTCATACACGATCAACCCGCCCGCATTGTTACCCACACCATTCCGCCCAGGGGATTTCCTGGGATTCGATGCGTTGTTATTTATCATTTTCAAGGCTTCCTCGTCGAGCCCCTTCTCCTGCTCTCTGTTCATTTCTGCAGTCGAAAACTTGTCCACTCGCGGGTGCGTTTCGTCCCCGTTGGTCGGCAGCGGAGTGAGGTTGATGGCGGTGTGTTCGAATTCGGTGGGGGGAAGGAACCTTATAACCGTAAGCTTAATGCCCGGATGCTCCGCCATTCTTCTTCCTAACACCAGAGCCTCTCGATCATCAGGGCCTCCAAAGAAGAGCACCGCAACGTGATGGTCTACGTTGGAAGGCGCAAGCTGGGATTGACCCTCCAGTCGGCCCCTGTCCACCAGGATGCCCACCGAAAATGAAGGCGCAAGCTGGGATTGACCCTCCAGTCGGCCCCTGTCCACCAGGATGCCCACCGAACATGGTGCGTGCTTCAACACCCCCTGGTTCACAGTCCCAAATCCCAGGCTCACAGATTCTAGGACTCCATCGACGCGCTGGTATTTGTGGAAGGGGAGTACGATCATGGCAATCCGCTTCTGGTCAGCAATGTTGCAGATATCCTCGTGCATGTCCTGGATCGGAGAGATGGCAACCATGGGCCTGACCGTTACCTCGCTCAATTGCCCATACGCCTCGAACGCAACGACTATCTGGTCTTGTTGACAACGGTTGCGGTTCCAGAAGGGGAGGCCGTTTTTCATGGCCTTGTTAACCATCATGATGGCAGAAGGCCTCTCCGACAGCTCCACCAGGTGCATGACGTAAAGGCGCAGGGGACACTTTCGAATCCCTCTGGATGCCTCTATCAGGTTTATCATCCCCGGTATGCTCCTCGTACCGTGCAGACAGGCCAGGATTCTGAGCTCGTCCTCTGACTTCAATCTCTGCATCTTTCTGTGCTTGTATGGAACCGCCTTCCTTGCTGGAATGTATATGATCGTTACTAATGGGGTGGTGATGAATGTTGTGAACAGTGACATGAACACCAAGATCGCAAAAACTTCGTCATTCAGAACCTGAAAAAACAAAAGTAAGCATCCCTAATCAAGTTAAACAGGCTATCCAATTCAGTTCATTCAAGATGAATTCCAGATTTTTATGCAATTTGGGTTTTACCTTCATATCCTTTCCAATGTTGAGGACAATCAACCCCACCAATCCTTTTGTATTCATCAAGAATCCCAGGGTCATAGCTTCCCGGAAAGGCACTTTGTGGGCAATCGCAACCAAAAACGTACCCAGAATCTTTCCAGAACATGCAGTCACGATAACCAAAAGGAGCAGACCCCAAGTCGTGATTCCATGGATCGTTGCTACATTAGTCTTCAAACCACTGGAGGCAAAATACAGTGGAAGCAGCAAGCCCGATACGGAGTCTTCAATCTTTTCAGTAAGATTCCCAGCGAATGGGCCGTCTCTGGGAATCGTCAAACCAAACACAAAAGCTCCGAATATTGAGTGCATGCCAATTACATCTGTTGCGAATCCAGCTGCTAAGACTCCCGCCAGAGTCATGCAAATGAATGTTACGTTGACCGGTTCGTTGTCATGTGAACGGTGGGCAATCCAGGTCATTACGGGCTTCACCAACACCATCATGAAAGCCACAAATGCTAAGCCACATAGCAGAACATAGACTGATATTACGGGGCTCTTGTTTGCTCCTGATAGAGGGACAGCAAGGGCCAGAACAACCCAAGCAACCACGTCGTTGACAGCAGCTGTGGCCATGGCAATCTGCCCCACATCGGTGGTGAGAAGCCTGAGCTCTGCAAGTATCCTAGCAAGCACAGGGAATGCAGTGATAGACATTGATACACCCATAAAAGCAAGGAACTGTTCATAGACCACACTTTTAGAAATCGATGCCCTAAGAACATAAGCAACCCCGATCCCGGCCGAAAACGGTAAGATAATTCCAGCTGCTGCAATGGTTAAGGCCTTGCGTCCAGTTCGCTTAATTGCTTGGAAATCCAGTTCCAGCCCAACCAAAAACATAAAGAACAGAAGACCAATATTTGCAACAGTTTCAAGTACAGGGATGCTACACTTTGGGAAAATCGTGTGCATGTAAGCTTCACTGCGCCCAAGAAGAGAAGGCCCAACAAGAATTCCACCCTGTGTTGACAACCAAGACAGACAAGTCATAAAATTTACACTTCAACTTTTGAAGTCAATCAACGTTGTATCGTGATCGAAGAAGAAGATTCATAATTGGTAAACTTAATCTGAAATATTTCGGTCATAATTGGAATTTTATGACTAATTCTATCTACAAGATTCTGTTATGCAAGGGTTAGTTCTGTTGGTCTGCCTATGACATTGAAAGTTCCAAACAAATTGTTACAGTTATTTGTTGGGAAATTGTTAGTAGTTATGTTAGTAGATTTTGATGTTGGCAGATAATTGATAAAGTATCGCAGTAAAAATAGAGAGTATGCATATAATTGATAAAGCCTAGC
Organism: Picea abies; assembly: GCA_900067695.1. Lineage (NCBI taxonomy): Eukaryota > Viridiplantae > Streptophyta > Pinopsida > Pinales > Pinaceae > Picea > Picea abies. The sequence continues at coordinate 26,082 of CBVK0101653984.1, forward strand.
AATAAGAATATTCAGATAGATAGGTATGTGTTATGGGATTTGTTGATTTCTAAAAAGCATATATATATATATATGTGTGTGTTTTCAATAATATCAAATAGAGAAATAGAGAACTAGAGCTTTTTTGCATATGGTTCTATTTGTTGTGTGTATAATTTATGTTTTGGTATAAAGCTTGGCCTGATAGGCCATGAAGAAGAGGTACTCTGTGAGAAGAGTATACAACAATAGTGAGAGAGTTAGAGTCATTGGTTAATGTGAGGAGCTGCATATTTAAGAAGAGGAAAGGAGGAAGCATGTTTATAACTGATTTCAAAATTTAAATTTGGCTTTGATGGTTAAAGGCAAGTAACTATACAAAGGAAAACCATGAATAAAGAACAAAGGAGGTCAACCTAGCTTAAAACTATATCAAGGTGGGGTTTCATCAAAGATAACTACTAGTGTGAAGAAGAATGATACATATAATAATTGTGGTAAGTTTGAACACTATGTTTATGAGTGTAGGAAAAATAAGTTTCATAAGTCCAAATATAGAAGGTAGGAAGACAACTTTGTTGATAGAGACTAAGAGGTAAGTGATAACCTCAAAAATCTAAAGTTGTTTCATATCAATAAAAAAAGATGATTGTAATGCATGGTTCATAGATTCAAGAGCATCTATTCAAATGACTTGTAATAGAGATTAGTTTAAAACCTATCACGAGAAAACTAATGGTGCTAAAATCTAAGTGATGAGAGGTTTCACATGAAATAAAATGATATGGTGATGTCTCTGTAAATTTTCCAAATGGTCATGTGAAACATTTTTTTTTCCAAATGGTTATGTGAAACAAATAAAAAAATTAATGTATAAATACCAAAGATTAAGAAAAATCTAATCTCAGTTTCATTATGGCAAATCAAGATTTGAAAGTTAAATTTGTGGAGTTGTCAAGTGAAGGATATAGAAAATCACTATAAAGTCATTGTAGAAGGAATAAGACTAGGAGCTCTATACAAACTTGATGTTACAATTGAGAGTCATCAATCTTCCTTATTTACAAGTGTGTGTACAAAATAACTATGGCACTTAAAGTATGGACATTTAAATCTCAAGAATCTAGTTTTACTTCAAAGAAAAGATATGGTGCAAGGTCTTCCTGTTTTTAAGAATGAACATGTTGAATGTGATGGTTGTGCACTAGGAAAACAATATAGGAATGAGTTTCTAATGATGACAAATAAATGGAAAAAAGATTTTCGTGAATTAGTGCACATTGATGAGTGTGGACCAATGAAAACTAAATCACTCGGGGACCTTCTTATTTTCTTATATTTGTTGATGATAGAACACAGTTCACATGGATCTATTTCTTAAGAAAGAAGAGTGATATTTTTAAATACTTCAAAGAGTTTAGAAATTTGGTTGAAAATCGAACACGTAAACATATCAAGATCCTTAGATCAAATCAAGCGGTATAATACATTTCAAGAGAATTCTTAAAGCAATGCACAGACAATGGAATTCAAAAACAGTGCACGATTCCGCATACCCCTCGGCAAAATGGTGTGGCTAAGAGGAATAAAAGAATCATAATAGAGTGTGCTAGAAGCATGCTTAACTGTAAGAATCTCCCTATTAGTTTGTGGACTGAAGTTGTAAGTACAATTGTGTATTTACAAAATAGAAGCCCAACCAAGTTTTTAGAGAACAAAACCCATGAAACATCCAATGGATATAAACCAATTGTTAATCATTTGAGAGTTTTTGGGAGTAAAGCATTTTCGCACACCCCAAAGAAAAATAGAAGGAAACTTGATGCAAAGTTATTGAAATGTATTTTCATTGGTTATTATGTTGACCATAAAGCTTGCAAAATGTATGATCATATTACTCATAAATTATTTGCAAGTAGGGATGTTAAATTTCATGATTGTGCAAATGATGATAGTCAAAATGTATATTAACTTCCTAAAGAAGGAATTGAAACTAAAAAATAGAAGAAATATATGGTGTTGACTCTCAAAGTGGTATTAAAGCTAAAAGACTTAGGAGTACACCAAGAAAGAATGGAGCTTCTCCACCAAGTAGTGAGGCACTACAAAGATCAACAAAGAAAATCAAAACACCAATCAAGTATAAATATTATGCTTTGATGTCTTAAGTCACGAGTGTTGAAAAACCTTTAAATTTTGATAAAGAAAATGATCATAAAGAATGAATGAATGCTACACAAGATGAATATGATTTCATTATGAAAAATGACACTTGGTAACTAATTGAATTGGTTTAAAATAAAGTTCCTATAGGCTCAAAATTGGTGTACAAATATCAGTTCAATTATGATGGTAGTGTAAACAAGTTTAACTTTAGATTGGTTGCAAAACGATATTCACAAAAGGAAGGAATAGATTATCAAAACACATTTGCATCTGTAGCTAAAATGAATACCTTTCAACTTATGATTACATTAGCTACTAAGCACAATCCAAACTTACATCAAAGGGATGTAAGTTAGAAGGGTTTGTAAAGCAGTGAGAATAACATAATGTATGCAATCTAAAGAAAGCACTATAAGGTCTCAAACAAGCTCCAAGATCATGGTAGATAAAGTTTGATAACTTCTTCTTCCAATAAGAATTTATAAAATATAAGAGTGATCCAAATATTTTCATAAAGAAAGATGAAGATGAGAATGTTGCTTTAATTTCATTGTATGTTGATGATTTAATCATAACAAGAAGTGCTACAAGTTTTATTGATGAAATCAAAGAACAACTATCAGAAGAATCTGAAATGAAGGATCCTAGACAAATGCATTATTGTTTAGGCATTGAGTTATGGAGGGAAGATGGTAAAACTTTGATCACTCAAAATAAGTATGCAAAGTAACTTATCAAAAGATTCAATATGAATGATTACAAACCAATGTCTACTCCATTAGAACAAAATGTGAAGATTTACATTGATGATGATACAAAATAAATAAATGGTACTTTGTATAGACAATTGGTGTGAATTTTAAATTAAGGAACTGCAACAAGACCTTATATTGCATACTCGTAGATCATACTTAGTCAACTCATAGCTAAACCACATCACATCCATTAGAAATCTACCAAGAGAGTCAATTGATACCTAAAATGAGCTATTGATTTTGGTATTGAATGTACACTAATATTTCGAATGTTGAATAAACAGGTTATTCAGATTTTGATTGGGAAAGTGATCTAAATGATAGACAATCAATCATTGGATATGCATTCAATATAGGATTCGGGATTGTGTCTTGAAGTAGTAAGAAGTAGTGAATCGTTTCATTTTTCTCCACTGATGTTGAGTACAGAGCATTGTGCAGTGCTACCTGTGAAGCAATTTAGCTAAGGTGCATTCTTGAAAACATGGAAGAAAGGCTAGGAGTAACTACAACTATCAAGTGCAACAACTGAGTAATTCGATTCCAAAAAGAAACTATTAATTTTAGTATTGAATACACTAATCATTTGAATGTTGAGTTGATAGGTTATTCATATTCTGATTGGGTAGGTGATCCATATGATAGAAAATCAACCGCTATATATGAATTCAAAATAGGATCCAAGATTGCATTCAATATAGGATCTGAGATTGTGTCTTGGAGTAGTGAGAAGCAACTATATATTTTACTGGACCCTCTACTAAATATTTGGCTAAGATGCATTCTTCAATACATGGGAGAAAGGAAATGAGTACCTACAACTATCAAGTGTGACAATCAAAGTTTAATCAAATTGGAAAATAATCCAATTTATCGTGCAAGATCAAAACACATTGAAACTCAACATCATTTTGTAAGAGAAAATATTCAATCAAAATAAATTGATCTGATGTATTGTAACACAAATGAAAATATGATTGATATATTCATTAATCCTTTAGGAAATACAAAGTTTGTAATATGTAGAGATATGTTAAGTATCATAGAGAATTCATTTCTCCATTAAGAGAGAGTGTTCGAAATAAATGAAGAAATATAATTGTTGGTAGAGAGTTACAATGTTGTTAGTAGATTTTGAGGTTCACATATAATTGATAGAGTCTAGCACTAAAAATACTCACTTAAATAGATATATGTCAAATTAAAATCTGGTTTTTAAAGTATCTATCCATGTCTAGAAAACATGTGTGTGTGTGTGTGTGTGTGGTTGTTCACTAATATAAATAAAGAACCAATATCTTTTGGAACAATTCCATTTTCCATGTGTATTTAATTTATGTTTATTTCTGTTTAATTTATTTTTTATATGTTTAATTTTTTTTTTGCTCAAAATTATCCTTTTTAAAATCATCGGTTGAGTGTAATACACCCAACCTCTAAATACTCTTTTGAGGGATGGGGCATCATAATTTCATTCTTCTTAACTATCTCAAATCTTAATTACAAGATCTCCATCAACTTGTGCTCACCCGTAGCATTCTAATGACTGCTACCATGCTCAAAACTGACCTCTGGTTTACAAGTTATGGTTTCCTGAAGTTCTTCGGTCGTTCGTTGGTTGAAGGCCGAGTGGTGCCCATGTGGCTCCATCTAGTTTGTACCATCTATAGGTTCCTACCTCCCGCAGGGAATGCCATCCATCAACCAATCCAATGATTGGGATTAATCCTTGTCTGACACACAGGCTAGCGAGGAATTCAACATTTGGTGCTTCGGCGTTGAATGTCCCCTTTCTCTTCTATGCACATGTCCTCCAGAGTCCTGAATTCTCGAACCTCCCAGGTGTTTCCACGTAGATCTGGCCTTTGGCACCTTTGGGAGCATATGTTCTAACATCCCAAGTTTCTCGAAGCTCCAAGCTCCTAAAGCTCTGAACTCTTTCCACATGGCTCTGACGTTTGGACCTTTTAACTTATCCACAACAACACTTCCCAAACCCCTGGAGTCTCAAATACCCGAACTCTCAATAAGTCCACCCTTGCACATGGTGACATACTAAATGCGAAGGAAAAAATAGGTGGCTCCCACATGCTCCTCCCATCAAATGGACCAAGTAGTGAGCGTCAAGTGTGATACACAGCAGGGCGAAGATGACACATGGCCCCTTCAGTGAGTGACACATGTCATGTGTTAATGGGCCAATAGGGTCTGCGAAATGTATGAATCCAAGTGACACATGGCATGTTGATCGTGGGTCCATGTCACCCTAGATGACGTCACTATGCCACATCACTTTGGACTAATGGCCTTCCAAGCTCTTCAATCTCACGATTAAGGTGCACCCACATAATCCCTGGATCGACGGAATCTGTTACTTTGTAACTTCATCGTTCGGGGGATCTGTGGTGTGTCTTCCTCCTTACTCCCGAAGTGGTCAGCACAGGACTGGCCATGACCTAGATCTGACAGTCGGGGGAGGTCCTCAAGATTTCCTAGATCTGTGTCCCTTGTCACTTTGCAACTCTGACGTTCAGGGGTTTATACTTGCTCCACACTCCTTTCCTCTCAGAGTAGGAATTCACCGAAATGTTGTACATGAGGCCTTATTCTTGGTTGATTGAACAGTTGAGAGGGATCCCAAAGGGTCCTTAGATCGACGATCTGCATTACTTCGCAACTCTGGCATTCGAGAGTTTTGGCCTAGAGTTTCCAGCTTCCTCCTGGAGTGGAACTTCACCAAAGTGCTTAGCATCACCTCTTCACTAAGTTCGATCTAACAACTGAGAGTGATTTCCACTAGATTTTCAGATCCAAGACTCTCATTACTTCATGACTTCAACATTTGGGGAGTTTGTTGATATATCATCCCCGCTCTCGTGGAGTGGGACTTTGTTAAAGTTGCCTCGGCGTGGATCCAATGGACAAGGGTGCTCCCGAATACTCTCAGATTGTTGGTCCGCGTTACTTCTCGATATATGAGTTGATCAAGGTTTAGTGGTGGGAAATTCTAACTATCTCGGATAAGGGGAACCTCCATACGCTAGTTAACCTGGTGGGTAACCATAACTATCAGTTTCCTTCAGCCGATTTATAAACAGTAGGGTTGAAGCACTCTAGAGTTCTGAAACCAGAAGGCTTAACTTCTTTTGGTTCTAGTGCAGGGTTCCCATACCTTGGTCACATGGGTCTTTTGAAAACTCTTGTTGGCTACACACTAATTTATTTAGCTGTAAATGGGTTAAGGGCATGGGAATGAGCCCTCGATCACGTAGGAAAAATATCTGAAGGAGGCGTCTTCCTTCCACAAGGTTTGAACCACCAAGCTCCAGCATGGTGAACCAGACAAGCCAGAAGAAGGATAGTGCCTCTTCCATTCATAGATGTGGGTAAAAGGTACTCCACTGCACTTCATCGTTGATAGTGGTAGCCATAAGAACCTCATATCAGCAGAGGTCTTCAAGCAGCGGGCCTTGTCGACAACACTACACCCACAACCCTACACCATTGGATGGCTCCACCAAGGAAGCAATCTTCGCGTCAACCAACAGTGTTGACTGTTGTACGTCATCAAGCCCTTCAAAGATGAGGTATTGTGTGATGTTGCTCCTCTCGAAGTTTGTGATGTTCTTT
>CBVK0101653985.1:0-17086 GCA_900067695.1 Picea abies
TTATTTATGGAAACGTCATGATGTATATGAGTCTAGGCCTCATAGTGTTATTATTACTTTGAACATGAAATTGTACAGGATACCCAAGGATGTCCCACCTACTGCTATTTCTTTGATCTCTTCTAAGTAATGCAGGAAGGTCATCTCTCAGACGGGGAAGTTTGTCTTCTTCGTGATTTTCTCTTAGAATGAGAGAAAAATCACAGCCACATCCAAGGTCTCTACGGCCGACCTCTCCACACAGAAGAAGCAAGTAGATAAGGTCGTGGAAGAATACTCGGATATCTTCTCCACACCTACTGAGGTACCTCTGCACTGCCAATTCAAGCACCCCATCAATCTGACCCCCAACACACCACTACCCAATGGGCCAGTCTATCGTCGCTCTCTATTAGAGAATGAGGGGATCAAGGGACAAATCCAAGAATTTCTCCACAAGGGGCACATCCATCCCAGCTCATCACCTTGCGGGAGCCCAATCATGATGGTACAGAAGAAAGATGGAACCTCGCGACTTTACATTGATTACCGGGCTCTGAATAAAATCATAGTCAGAAACCGGTACCCGATTCCTCGAATCGACGACCTCCTTGATCAACTCATGGGGGACAAATACTTCAGTAAGATTGATCTGAAGTCTGGCTACCACCAGGTCCCAATAGAATAGACAGATGTATGGAAGACCACCTTCAAGTCAAAGGAAGGCCTTTTTGAATGGTTGGTCATGCCCTTTGGTCTAACAAATGCTCTATCCACTTTCATGAGGATGATGGACGATATCCTACGACCATTCACCAATACTTTTGTAGTGGTGTATCTGGATGACATTCTCATTTACAACAACTTGAATTGGGTCGAACACTTGCAACATATTCAGCAGGTTTTGCACACCTTGCGACAACACAAGCTATACGCCAACTTGGAAAAATTATCCTTCGTCATGGGCAGGGTCCATTACCTAGGCTACATCATTGATCAACATGGCGTACATGTGGATCTAGCCAAGATCCAAGTCATCCGTGACTAGACAACCCCAACCACACTCACTGAGCTTCAGAGCTTCTTGGGCCTTGCCAATTTCTACCACAGACTTGTGTTGGGATTCTCCCATATTGCATGGGCCCTCATCCAAATAAGTAGGAGTAGTGGTAAGGAAAAATTTGCGTGGGGCCGGCCCCAACAACAAGCATTCAATTATTTGAAGCAACACTTGTGCTCAGCCCCAGTACTTTCACTACCAGAGCTGCAGCATCCCTTTGAGATTGAGACTGATGCTTCAGAGTATGTTGTGGGTGTCGTTCTCATGCAACACGGCCACCCTGTGGCCTATCATAGTGAGACACTATCAGATGTTGTCCATAAGTACCCTACTTACGACAAAGAAATGTACTCTATTGTGCAATCCTATCGCTAGTGGAGACATTACATTCTTGGGAGGGAGACAGTCATCCACACTGATCATAAGCCACTGCAGTTCATGCAGACACAAGGAAAATTGCAGAATAACCACCATCAAAAGTGGTCCACATACTTGCAGCAATTCCACCTCAACGTCAAGTATAAAAAAGGAAGCACCAACCATATCGTTGATTACCTCAGCAGACCACCAGTCATGGCACTCACCACAATGCTAGACTCTTGCGGCCATGAGACCTCTGTATGGCCCCAACTCTATGAGACAGACTCGGACTTCGCCACCACCTACAAAATGTTGGGTGCAAAGGCAGTGGTCGATAGTTTTCATCTTCAGGATGAGTTGTTGTGTCGTCTGGGCCATATCTCTGTTCCATCAAGTGAGCGAGCGAAGCTAATTTGGGAATCTCACTATAGTCGGTTGGCGGGACACTTCGGCATCAAAAAGATAGTGGCGATGCTACAAAAACATTTCTACTGGTTGAAACATCAATAAGAGGTTAGCAAGTATATCAGGTCTTGCACTGCCTGAGCTATTTCCAAACCAACCACTAAGAAACATGGCTTGTACACCCCTCTTCCGACTCCTGACAGGCCATGGGAATCCATCTCAATGGACTACATGTTGGGCTTCCCGTCCACTAAGTGGGGAAATGATTGTGTTTTTGTGGTTGTTGATCGCTTTTCTAAGATGGCGATTCTGGTTGCCTACAAGAAGAGCATCACAACAGAAGCCACTGCCAAGCTCTTCTTTGAATGAGTTTGGGTACATTTTGGAATCCCACAAACCATTGTCTCGGATCAGGCTAGTCGATTTCTCAGCACATTCTGGTTGAGCCTTTGGTCACTGTTGGACACTAATCTCACCAAATCCACGACCTTCCACCCCCAGACAAATGGCCAAACCGAGGTCGTAAATCGAATGATCGTGCATATCCTGCGCATGTATAATTCAAAGCACCCTCGCACATGGGATGAGAATCTTCCCTATGTCCAGCATAGCTACAATCGAGCCCTGCATAGCTCAATTGGCCATAGCCCCTTTCAGGTGGGGTTGGGATTCCAACCACCGGGTCCCATAGGTGTTGCACTTCCCCTTTTGGTCACCTCGACTGACTCCTCTCCTGCTCCAACTAAGGCTGACAAAGCCACCCGATTCATTGAGAGGATCCAACACATCCGCCAACAGGTTTAGGATATCCTACAGAAGTCCAATGACAAGTACAAACGATGCCTTGATCAACATCGAGTTCCACATAGGTTTCAGGTGGGTGACAAAGTTTGGTTGCACTTGCAGAAAGAACACCTTACAGGACCCCATCGAAAGCTTCGACCACTCCGTTATGGGTCGTACACCATCACCAAGGTTGTGGGGGATAATGCTTTTGAGCTCAACATTTCTCCTTTCCTTGGCCTGCACCCAGTATTCAATGTGGACCTCCTTCGACGTTATTTCCCACCATTATTGGACACCTCACATGTAGGAGAACAGCAGACACCAACAGAGCTCAACCCTAACTGCATACAACATGCATCCAATGATCAGATTGTGGACACATAGATCAAGAGCACTCGATAACAAAGGATCCAGCTTTATCGAGTCGTCAAAACAGGGCAGCTCCTGCACCAAGGCAAGTGGCTCACCCGAGGCCAAATTCAGTAGAAATTTCCTCATCTGATGGGAGACCTCAACACAATGGAGACCATTGCTTCCTAAGGAGGGAAGATTGATCCAGGTGGATATCGGTGTCTACCCACCTTTTCCAGCTAGCTCAAAATAGCTTTCTAGCAATTTTGATAATTTACTATTTTTAGCAATTTTTCGGGTCCTGAACTTCCAGAGCCGTTTTGAGGCCCTAAACGACGTTTTTTGGGGTATGTTGCAATTGCAAAAGTTCATCATGATTTTTGGTGCTTCATCTCGTAGGGTTAGGTTTTTGGGTGTTTAGGGTTTTTGAAACTCCTGTTTATTGTAAAAAGGCCTTGAGAGCCTCATTGTAATCATCTTCTTGCGAATGAGCGCACCCGTCACATCTCTTCTCAGAGATAAGCTGCCACCATTCCAGCAAGCTTGTTTTCCGCTGCATTTTACAATTTCATCCTATTTCCTTATTGAATAGAAAACCAGTTTTACTATATCTCTATTATCCTGTGTTAAGCATCTGGTAATAATCTGTAGTCATTTCGTTCTGCTCATAAAATCCAGATCAGTAGGCCAATCAATTGATGGCTTTGATCTTGTCAGGATCAACTACCACCCCTTCTTCAAAAATAACATGGCCCGATTAATGGACTTGTTTCTGGAAAAAGTCACACTAACTAAACTTAGCATAGAGCTGATGTTCTATTAGTAATGAAGAACTAACTTGAGATGTTATTAATACTCTTCCCTATTCTTAGAATAGGTCAAGATATCATCAATGAAAACCAATACAAATCTGTCTAAGAATTTACTAAGTGCATTATTCATTACGCACATAAAAGTGGTTGGTGCATTGGTTAGCCCGAATGGCACCACCACAAATTCATAGTGACCATAACTTGTCCTAAAGGATGTTTTGTGGATGTCTTCATCCTTAATTCATACCTGATGGTATCCATACCTCAAGTCAATCTTGGAGAATATTGTAGCACCCCTTAATTGGTCAAATACATCATTGATCCTTGGCAAGGGATACTTATTCTTTATGGTCATCTTATTGAGTTGCCTATAGTCTATGCACAACCTAAGTGTGTCATCGTTCTTTTTACAAACAAGGATGGCGCTCCCCATGGAGACATACTAAGTCTGATGTATCCTTTGTCCATAATTTATTTTAGTTGTAGTTTGAGCTCAACTAGCTTTGGTGTACTCATTCTATATGGTGTTATAGACATTGGCACCGCTCCTGGTACAAGTTCTATTGAAAATTCAATATCCCTTCTTGGAGGTAGACCTGGCACCTCCTTTGGGAATACATCTTTATACTCTCTTAATATGGGATGGTCCTTTAAGTTGGGTTTGTTGTTCTCATCAGAGTTCAACACATGTATTGCATACAATGGACATCCCTTTCTGCAATATTTTTTCACTTGGAGGGCTGATATTTTTTCTCACTGGAACATGCTTTTGAATCCCTTGTAGGGTTATCCTTCTCCCTTCTCCATATTCACACTCCAAAGTTTTATTTTAACAATCCAACTTCGTTTGATGGGCAACTAACCAGTCCATGCCAATCAACAGGTCATAAGATCCTAAAGGAAGCATGTTTAAGGTTTCTGGAGTGGGTAATCCATTCATAATGAATTGGCATGCTATCATGACATCTGTTACCTTCCTTTTGGTTCCAATGGCCAGTTGCACCAGTCAAGATTTAGCATGTTTAACTTGTTGCAATTTGCATTTCTCAACAGTTTGAGGGGTGACATAACTTAGATTAGAAACAAGGTCAATTAAAATGGAAACAAGATGGTTGGAAATCGTACCTTCCATCTCCACCATTGAAGCTTGGTGGTCAGCTTGTCTGTTATCCAAGGCTGCATAAATTTGTGGCATGCTCCTAGCCACATCATTGACTATGGTAGCCTCTTGGACGTTGTAGACCCTTCTATTGTTTTGTTTCCTATGTGGACAGTCCCTTAGCAGATATTCTTCTCCACAACCCCCCAACATTTCAAGGGTTCTCTCTTTGTGTTATTATTCTTACTTGGGACTTCTCTGAATGGTTTATTTCCACTATGGGATGGAAAGTTTTGTTGATACATGCTTCTAGTAGGAAGGCTCATCCTAGAGATTTTTCCATGGTTCTTATATCTTGAGGATTTAAACCCCTTCTTTTTGAATCCCGAATTGTTTTTCTTCTTCTAGCCTTCATGGGGTTTTGTCTTATTCTTGGATTTCTCATAGCAATACCTTGCCTTTCAAATAGAATCTTCTAAATTATTTGTCTCATCAAACTCAATTATGTCCTGGTAGGACTGAGGTAATCCACTAATAAATCATTGCATCTTTACTTTGTTATCCTTTATGTAGGGCACATACCTCATCAACTCAAGAAAGTTTTTGATATATTCATCTATGGTGAGTTGTCCCAGCTTGAGTTCATAGAACTCCTTGGTCTTCCCATCAAAGTATTTTTCTGACAAATACTTCTTCTTAAAGTATTTCTCAAATTGTTTCCATGACAAGTCCTTCTCATGGATTCCTTTCACATTCCTAAGGTCCTCCCACCAAATGGAATCTTTCCAATTCAGGTTGAAAATGGCTATATGAGCCTTTAATTTTTTAGAGTAGTCATGGACTCTGAAGTACTTCTTCCAGCCGAGTAGCCAAACTTCTGCTTCTTCCCACTTCTTAATCTCTCCATCGAAGGTGGGTGGTTTGGATTTCTTGAACTCTTCAGGGTCATAACTCTTGAAATGTTTCCTCTTCTTTCTTCTCGTCTGGGAATGGGAATTAGTTTTGCCACTAGAAAATTCCTTGGAGTTGTCATTGTCCTTAAAGGAATCTTTTTGTAGCACCCCTTTTCGCTCAGCTACCCAGGGTTACTATAACATTACTTGATAGCTAACCTAGAGAATCTGTAGCACACCCTGGCTACCGTGTAGGTGTTACTACGCGAAATAACACATTCTCATTCATAATTAATCGCATGCATTTAAGCAATGAAATACATTTAGGCTCAGAGTAAGCACAAAAATCATTTTTAACATAATTAATCCATGGCCAATACATTAATCCAAATGCACAGCAGAATGCATGATCATTATAATACATAGAGATACAAAACATATTTAAAGCATCATCTGGTACTTATCTGTAAAACAGTGGTAGACTCCACCAACCAAGTGCAGGCCTTCCACGAACCTCCCAGCCTTAGACCACATTGTTCATCATCTCAACAGTGGGTCACCCCCGAGCTGGGACTAAGCTCCACCCCAAGGCAAGGAATCCTAGGCTAGGCTGAGGTTACAGGGAAAACAACATTTAGAATTTGGAAGGATTCTCCCCAGGATGCCATCTTACGCCCACTACTACAAGACTCTCATTCCCCACATGCTTGTTCCACCCGGGAGTATACACCTTCACAAGCACATTCCATCGGTGCTAACCTCCCTCTCTGGGTCTCGGCAACAGGTCGGATCAGGAAGTCTCAAAGCCTGAAGCTGGTGCTGGACACTCTCTGGAAGAAACCTCTTCCAACAACATCCACCTCCCTCACTTAGAGAGAGGTCACACACAGACTCAATCACCACCTGCACTGGACAGCAATTCACGCGCATTCCATCTCTGCGTGACCACCACAGTCGACCAGGAATACAGACTCAGACCTCTCATAACAAGCTCAACAATAGCAGTCAAGTCTCACGGTGTTAATCTTCGGGAAATTCCTCAGAAGCAATCTTTTGCAGCCCCTTACACAGACCCTCTCTACCCCGTAGAATGGCCGTCTCTCCTCCACCCTACCCAGGATAGACTCACGCTCTGGTGTCGGGAATGCGTGACAGACAATCCACGCAAGGGTCAACGCCGGTTCGGACGGTTCAGAGGAAGTACGAGGGTTTTCTGCAAGAGTCAAACTCCTTCCCTTCTGGGAGTCCGTGAGTCCCATCGAGGAGGAACCCCCAACACGACTCATCGGGGATTTTTATTGCATTGTCAGGGTTGACACTTGTCACCCATGCGACTCCATGCATTCCGGCAACGTGCGTGCCTCACACCATTTGGAAATCACATGTCCTTCCAAAAAGGACTTAGGTTAAAACATATAATGCACTTCTCTTTTGGAATAATATTAAAATATTATTCCCAAGGCTTAAGCCCTCTAGGTTCAACACTTAGCCCCTTTTTCCCACCTCCATCCCCTAATTCCTTTCCCACTCTGTGGATGCTCAGTCCCCCTTCACTCATTCATCGTGGTCGGTCTGCACCTGGAGGTGTTTATATTTTATTAATCATTCTGCATACATACAAGTACATCAACAGGCTCCTAGCCTTCAACACTTAGACTCCCTGGCCTAACAAACACATAAGCCTACCAGTTATACAAAACTTGGCTCACCAGCCTATAAAACATAATTACAATTCCTTTCAAAACATGGTTTACAACGGGGCTTGGCCTTGGGAAAAATACACTTTTGGTGTGTGTTTCTTGGCTCCATGTTGGGCCTTCCTTGAGGTGCTCCTCCTGGTGTGGCCACTTTCAAAACCATGCTTATGTATCTCAGGTGGACTTGGAGTTTTCTTAGTGTGATGTTTGTCCACATGACTGGAAGTTGGACCATGTTGCAATTTCCTTTGTATATCTGATAGACTTTGCAGTAACACTGCATTAATTTCAGTCTTCTTTTCCTATTCCTTTATTAGCCTTTCATTGTCATCCTTATAACTCTGTAACTCTTCCATGAGGATTCTTACAGTTTCGACCAAATCTAGAGGGTTTTCCACCGCCCTCCTTTCATCAGATTATTTTTCTCTATTGTGGGAGCTTTCCCCCAACTCATGGTTTGTCACCATCCATTAAGTTGTAGTTTTCTTGTTGTTCATTGACTACTTGAGTGTCAATAAAACATGTTCTATTAGTTAATGATCTACTAATTCATGAACAACATATATCATTGCAAAGTGAAGTCAACTTCTTTATTTGAAAATATTAGCAATAGACAGTGTAGATTTCCAAAACATCTATCAACAATGGAAGGTTTCATTCTTCTCTTCAATAGAGGTTCAAACATGTTTCTTATAGAAAGGGGTAAGGTAGGGTGTTACCCCTTAAAGTTATCTAATAATATTTTTATGCAACTCGTGTATGAGCCCAAGCAGGCCAAGTGTTGTTTCCATGCCCTGATACCAATTTGTAACACACCCGAACCCTAAATACTATTTTGAGGGATGGGGCATCATAATTTCATTTTCCTTAACTATCTCAAATCCTAATTCTGGGATCTCCATCGGCTTCTGCTCACCCATAGCATTCTAATGAATTCTACCATGCTGAAAATCGAACTCTAGTTTACAAGTTATGGCTTCCCAAAGTTCTTCGATCGTTCGTTGGTTAAGGGTCATGTGGCGGCCACGTGGCTCCATATCGTTTGTACCATCTCCATGTTCCTACCTCTCGTAGGGAAGGTCCATCCATCAACCAATCCAATGACTGGGCTTAATCCTTATCTGACACACAAGTTAGCGGGGAATTTGGCATTCGACGTTTCAACATTGAATGTCCCCTTTCTCTTCTATGCACATGTCCTCCGGAGTCCCGAATTCTTGAACTCCGGAGGTGCTGCCACATAGATCCAATCTTTGGCCCCTTTGGGAGCATATGTTCTAACATCCCAGGTTTCTCGAAGCTCTGAACTCTCTCCACATGGCTTCGGCCTTTAGAACTTTTAACTTACCCACGAAACTGCTTCCCAAACCCCTAGAGTCTCGAATTCTCGAACTCTCGAAGGGTCCACCCTCGCACATGCTGACGTACTAAATGCAAAGGAAAACACAGGTGGGTCCCGCATGCTCCTCCCACCAAATGGAACAAGTGGTGAGTGACAAGTGTGATATGCGACATGGTAGAGATGACACATGGCTCCTTCGGTGGCTGACACGTGTTGTGTGTTAATGGTCCTATAGGGTCTATAAAACGTATGAATCCAGGTGACACGTGGCACGTTGATCGTGGTTCCACGTCACCTTAGATGATGTCACTATGCCACGTCACTCTGGTAGTCTTACAGATGGATACTTTGCCCCATCTCCTCATTAACTCTTGAGGAGGACTCTTCCAGCCACCATTCTGACTGGTAATTCATATCTGGTCAAAGAATTGTTTTGAGTCATTAAATCTAATAAGGTACTGGTTTGGTGGGGGTCATCTCAACCATTTTTGGTTCCCTTCACCATCTCTCTCATAATAGCATCCATGGTCTATCTTGACAAACCTCCCTTTCAGCAATTATGCAACACTTACCCATTTTCTATTAGTAATAGAAAATACATACATTGACCTTTTATACAAAGGTTCATCAAATCAAACGTTGACACATATCTAGTTTTCCATAGTCTCTTAGCCTGTTATAATTATATTTACAGAATGGGAAAAACATGGGAAGTGATAAGTTGCATAAGTAATTACTTTGAAGTGAAAAGTTGGACATTTGGAGTACTAACTAATACGTTAATACTAGCACATCCGCTAATACAGTAGTTGGAGAACCCGAAAGGTATCGGCTGGTAAAGAATTTTTTTATTATTATTATTGATTAACAAATAAATGGTTGTGCTTCATTTATCTAGTGTTGATATTTTAATTTCTCTTAATCACTTACGTGGCAATCAATTAGCTATCAAAGTAAATTTTAAATATGATTAGGTAAATGTAAAAAAGTAAACACATAAACAGATGTCTTTATAATAGCTAGGAAGTTAATGATTGAAATCACAGCCATTTATTTTGTGTGACTACTAAAAATATTTCAACCATATTTAATCCTGTACTCTTTAGTAAATTTCTGTAAAGTTGGACTAGCAGAATATAAAAAGTCAGAAGTGACATTTGGAGTACTAACACGTTAGTATTAAAATTTCAATCAATTTAGATAACTTTTGTAATGGCAAAAGGGCCAAATCAGTAGTGTACTCTTTATTAAATTTTTGTAAAGTTCGACTAGAAGAATATAAAAAGTCAGAAATCGGTGGATCATAGATTTTGATGGAATTTGGACGATTGAGTAATAACTAGGACAGTAGCAAAATAGTTGTTGGTGAATGCAGAAAGGCTGAGAAGATGAAATGAATCTTTAAAAGAATATATTAAATTTTATTATCTATTAACAAATAAACTGTTGGGCTTCATTTATCTGGTCTTAATATTTTAATTTCTGTTAATCACTTACGTGGCAATCAGTTAGCTATCAAAGTAATTTTTAAATATGATTAAGTAAATGTAAAAAAGTAAACACATAAACTGATATCTTTATAATAGCTAGGAAGTTAATGATTGAAATCACATCCATTTATTTTGTGTGACTACTAAGAATATTCCAGCCATATTTAATCCTGTCCATAGAAAACTTATTAAGCACTAAACCCCTATTAAATCTGCCCATTGTCAACAGGTGTACGCCTTTCGGCGTAAAAACTCTTACAAATATATTTTAGAAAATTAAAATCATTTTAAAATTTTAATAAAATCAAATTTCTTTAATTTCTTTGAAATTGGTAAAAACATTTAATTTATTAAAAGTAATTAAATAATTATAGTTAATTTAGTTTTAATTTTGATATTTTTTTATTGAAATTCAGTGATATAAATTTGGGTGAAATTACAATTTTTTATTTTTATTTTTGTATTTTTAAATGTATAAATGGATTCACCATCCTCAAAAACTTAAACTTATGAAACATTTTGATTATATAAATTTAAACAATCAAATTTGCAAATCCACCAAAATTAAACAAATAATATGACAAAAATTAAAACGTTTAGACTACTACTTAACTTAAAATTTCTTAATTATGATAAGGCATAAGCCATTGACTGGCCTGTCCATTACGAAACTGCCCTGGTGCTTCCCAACTAGTTTACAGTGTGAATTTAAGACTTTCAAGGTTGTGGGTAAGGTTGGTCATATAACTAAGGTCAGTTCTAGGGTTCGAACCTGAACATGACCGTTGTTCGCTGTTTGATTAACTGTTCCGAGTCAAACTCAGCACTTTTTAAGAGCATTTGAGTGGGCTCAATGGTTAAGAACATGTGTTATCTCCGGGGAGGTGACAAGTTCAAAATCGACAGGAGTAGGGATGCTCATATTGGCTCCTTATGAAAAGGCTGGAAGGGTAGACGACCCCTGAGATAGAGGTTCACTTCGGTGGGCCTTAAGACGTCTCTGCCCATTCAACGAAAGGTCTCTTTCAAATGATTAAAAGCAATTCAAAACAAAACAAAGTGAATGAGCTAAACCTCAAACAGTTTGCCAGTAGGCTCAGCGGAGTTTGAAATACATACATGAGAAACAGTTCGAAATTGCAAGCTCATGCCAAAAACGATCTGGTATTGTTTTATTGCCTGGGCCCTGTATAATTAATAAAAAGTACAGAATAAACTAGCCAATGTGGGCACATATATTGCTGGGTCACACTGGAGATTATTTTTCCGAAATGTTTCTGAGAACGTTTTCCGGCGGGGCTTGTCTGATTCTCGCATGGTTGAAACCCTCCCGAGCTCGAAGATACAGTTCTTGTTTTGGGTAGGCGGTTAAGAGGATTCACATTCAGAACTAACAGAAAAAATAGTACAAGGCTGGGTTCGCTTAGAAATACATCCGACAAGCAGTAAGAAGTTGCAACGGGGGTTCACAAATACAAACATCGAAGGCAGGATCACAGATCATAGAATTATATTGATTCATGCAAGGCACCAAGACAGGATGTGTGCCCACAAAGGGCTGATAGTAAATTTACTGTAAGGCAAAGCGAGATATAGCTCGTTGAGAGCAAGATAATAGACCAATTTAACTTAAATTATAAAAAAACATACTTTTCATCCTTTAGTTTTATCATCTCACCAATTTTACATAGAAGCATTTCAGGAACACCAAGTTTACATAGACTCGTCCATTACATTACTGTGGCAACAAAGCTTAACACATGATCTCCATAAATTTATCGATCATTGAATCTCTCTAACGAAGAAAAAAGAGAAAACCATGTCTCGTAGAAGTTAAACTAGCACAGCCACAAAGTCGGTTTCTTTGTGGCTGGTGAACGCCTATAGGTATCGGCGTTAAAACCAGACGCAGGCAGTTAAAACTAGTTCAAACCCAACAAAAATAATGAATCATTATTATCATGAAATAGGAAAAAAATAAAAGAACGCCAGGCACTCAGTTAAAACCCTATGCGACAATAAATAATGAATCATTATTATCATGAAATTTTTAGATGTTAATTCTTGTTAATCATCTAAAAGGGGCAATTATATGACCTTATAATAAATAATGGATCATTATTATTAAGAAATTTTTACAATAAATAATGGATCATTATTATTAAGAAATTTTCAGATGTTAATTCTTGTTAATCATGTAAAAGTGATAATTATATTACGTTACAATAATTTCTTAATATGATTAGGAAAATGTGAAAAAGTAAACAGAGTAACTGATGCATTCACAAATGCAAGAAAGTTATCAACAATGAATCGAGAGAGGACGAGGACGACTAACAATATGCTTTTACTAGCCATCAAATTAGATTTTTAGATTAAAAGATCATTAATTGTACACATTGTAAATAAATATAAACCTATCTACCTAATAAGCCTAATAAGCAGCTTTCTTGTAGAAAACTAATGCTATTTCGGGAAAAAGGAATACAACACAACACATTGGAAAATTGAAAACATTGGCTGGGCGAGAACTTACAATGGTTTCAGCTATGACGCGAGGCTGCCTCAGGGGCTTGAGGAGAAAAGCCAGCGTTCTGGTGACGAAAAGCACAATACATATCTGAACAATGAGCAATGGTAACGCAAAATTCATGGGATTGTCGCCCTGCCATACTCCGTTGGACGTTGTCTTCATCAATTTGACACAGTCCTGCGCGGTTGTGTTTGCAGCTCTGATCACTACACTCTCCATAGTTGTTTTCTTCCCACCCAAGAGGATTCGATCTCGAGACCGTTCAAGATAACTATCCCGGCACCAGAATTCAAAACCATAATAAGAAAATCATTCTCAGCCACATCTACTGGACTACTAGACGTTTGTGTTTAGAAGGCGGGCGTATGACGGCAGATAGAAGTGTAACGCACCCGAAGCGGTCCGAGACTCTGGTTCCTTCCCGTGATAATTCTAGGATAACATAACGGCTGAAAAACAGGAAAACAAAGCCAACGAAAACAAACACAAAAGCTGAAGGAAGTAGATGATGCAAGTTCCATAGTGACCAAATTCATCCGAATCGGGGACAAAAATACGAAAATTCAATAATTCAATTCGAATGTGAATAATTCGGAACTAATTCGATTCGAATGAGAATAATTGCTGACAAATTCCATGACACAGGATGATGGATCGGTGAGAAAAGAAGAGGGTTTTGGGAGGGATAATTCGAATAAACCGAACCAATAATACCTTTACCGAGCAAGGGGAGGGGGACCCTGCGTTCTTCCTCGACGATTATCGAGGGGCTGTGCTCTTAAGATGAATGATCTGGAGCTGCGAGGGGAAGTCATGATCCAATTCTGCTCCCTTTCCAATACCTATTTATGAAGCGGGTTCAGTCAGCGGGACACAGGAAAAACTTGACAGACTCTCTGTTGCATGCAGTACGGAGAAGGAGGATCTCACAGACCAGGGGGGCACGGCTTCCATCAGGTGGTTGGAATGTCCAAATTTACTGGGAGTTATTTAAATTTAAATTTGATAAATGACCAGAATGCGTGGATATATATAGTTAAATTAGCAGGAATGGAATCGTATATGTTTAGTTTTTAAGATTATGCTCGCGATTTTTTTCCGAATTAAAAATATCGAATTCGAATTTCCATCTATCGTATCGAATTCGAACTTGGTAATGCAACACACGAACTTTTCTGGTCTGTGCCTGTCTCGTAATTCGGGACGAAGATATAAAGAGAGACCCATCACTAAATCTCCCGAGTCCCTCTGGCCGGCTTACTTTTTTACACCGTCCAAATTATTCCAACCTGCCGCGACTTCAGGTCCCTGCTCGTCGGTGTAACCACCGTGCCGCACAGTAGTTTTTCAGGGAAGGAGCTGGAAAGTTCCACTACACCTGCAGTCTTGTCCAAGCAGCGTTGAACTTTCAAGGGAATTTAATGGCGTTCCGGTCCCAGGCGGCTTCGTTGAACCCGAATCCCAATGTCTTATTCTCTGTAGAAAAGCGCGGTTTCTAGAAACCCATTATTTATTTGAAGACATGTGTGATTTCCTTTGTCCCCAACAAATTTATTCTATGAACTCATTATTTGAAAACGTGTGTGATTTTCCTTTATCTCAAATTTTTTTTGGATGCTCGGAGAAGACGTGTGTGATTACTCTTGATCCCAAATTTTTTTATTCTAGAAACCCATTATTTGAAGACGTGTCTGATTTCTCTTTATTCAAAAACTTCTTGGTTTGCACCGAATATGTTTGGTTTGCTCCGAATATGTTTGGATTTGATCCCGATTTTTTTTAATTCTAGAAATCCATTATTTGAAGAACATTGTGATTTCCCTTTATTCAAAAAATTTATTAGTTTGCACCTAATATGTTTTTGGAATCAATGATCAAAATTGAACTCTTCCCACTCCTTTGAGATGGTACAAATTCATTCTCAAAAGATAATTTAAAAAATATTAAAAAAAAATAAACAATTGAAATTACTTATTATTTATGATTAATAACAAATATTATAAAATGATAAAAAATGGGTGAGATATTCAAAAATCTATTAATGTTTTCACTTCCAATGTTTGGTTGATCAATGAGTATTGGTTCATTACACAATATTTTTCTTTGACATCTAAAGACTGAAATCATCTCTATTTCTAGTTCTCTTATCTATTCCTCGATATATTGTACCCTTTGAGAGTGTATCTTTTGCTACATTAAATCCATCACATAGTTTACATCTAGATAAATATCCTACCACAATATTGGTGTATGCAGCATTTTACATGTGATCATTGCATCTAGCTCGTCGCGTTGATTCTCGTCATATAATTTTTTTCGCAAATGGATGTCGTATGCGAAAGATATTGTTTCTAACCAATTTCCCAAATATGCAAAAAAGTCAAACTAGTCAAAGTTAACAGGCGTACTGCTAACGTTAGTAGTACGACATGTGACGTCAACATGACGTTAGCATGTTGACATAGGATCATCAGGAGGTGACACGTGTCACTCGATTTTGGCCTTTTCAGGATGAGTTGGACCAGTACATAATTGACATGTGGCAGTGTATGGACGTGACACATGGCAGTCTGTACATGACGTGGCCCAATAACAGATTGACACGCGAGAGTACGGAAGACAGATGGTTGTGCGGATGCTGACGTGGCAGGGTGACTGGGTTGTACGGATGCTAACATGGTAGGCTGAATGGGTTGTATGGAAGTTGATGTGGGAGGGTAACTGGGTTGTACGGAAGTTGACGTGGCGAGGTGATTGGGTTGTACGAAAGCTAATGTGGCAAGGTGAATGGGTTGTACAGATGTTGACGTGGAAACTGACTGGACAAGTGATTGGGATGTACGACGATGACGTCACAACTGACTATGCATGTTGATTCTTCGTTGACTGTACGATGATTGTACCGTACGGACGAATCGCAAGGAAACATGTGGCCCAATCAGAGGGCACCACGAGGCACCTGGATTTTGTTAATGTTGGCTAAGGAAAAAAGTTTGTTGCACTCTGCAGAGGTCGAACCCCTGACCTCTCGGGTGACCAATGGACTGACCTCCACAGGTTAACTGTATGGGTGAATGTCGTGCTTGTTGAAACCTATGGCAAGATATTGTTTTAAATTAAATGCATTGGCAGATTTGTGGCCTAAGCCTCGGTCGATGGGGGCCAACACAGGGCCATATGACACCCCATGCAACCAGGGGGCTAAGGACCAAGAGCCACAACTTGGCGGAGGTGCGTGGAAGGTAAGCACTTGGCCACATGGCCATTCACATGACTAGAGCTAGCGCAGACCAAGAGCCAAAGACCAGGGGTGAGCCCAACCTAAGGCCATAGGGAAATCTCCATGTGACCAAGAGCCCAGGAGAAGGGCGTTGCGCCCAGTATTTTGCCAAATATGGATTTTTAACCATATTATGTATTTTTTGTTGATTTTTAAGCTTGTTTTTAATGGATTTTTCCCATTATTGGGGGATCTGTAGTTCAATTTGAGGCCAGATCTTGGAAGGAAGTCGGGAGGTTAATACTAACTCCACATATATATAAACCAAGGGTTCTTAGTAGCATTAGAGAGGTTCATAATAGAAGAAATGTTGAGGAATTTGAAAGACAAAGCCATTTTTATGCAAGGAAGCCATTGAGGAGGGGAACTTTGCAGGCCAATTCCGGGAGCTATGCTCAATCTTTTTCAGTGCCGTCAATTGTGTTGGATTCTTGAGGTCGAGAAGAACACAACTAGACCAATTTGTAATCCTTTTGACACTTTTCGAATGTACTTTTGAAGCATTGAAGATAAATAATAAAACCTCACCCACTTAGACAAAGGCCTGAAGACATAGGCAATCTTGTCAAACTCCATTAACAACTTTGTTGTTATTTGTGCTTACATTCTGATTTGCATTTCTTATTATGGCTGCTATAATATCTCATTAATTTCTTCTTCTTTCATCAATTCCTACTTTGTAAATGAACTCATGCTTAAAACTTAACCAAGTCTTTAAAATATCATTTTCGGATCAAGTGGTATCATAGTAGGTTGACGGTTGGTTTTTGAGTTTCCATGATTACCAGGGAAAAGTTAGTCGTGGTGAAGGAGAGCTTGTAGAAGAGGATCCTGACATTGGATCGAGAAAGAGGACTTCTCAAAGTCAGGAGATGCAATCGGAAGAAGGCATGTCTTAGAATGAGATCAAGTTGTAAAAGACTTTTTTCTCCATGTCTAAGATGGTAAAGGTATTATATGAGGATTACTTGGAATGGAAGAGGCCTTTCCAAGGAGAAT
>CBVK0101653987.1:0-12531 GCA_900067695.1 Picea abies
TCCATCGCCCTATACATGCAGCTGGGTATTTCCTGAACCCAAGGTATCGTTATAGAGCACAGCTAAGAGAAGATGTGACTAGGGAGGTCAGTTGGAGATACACCGACAGATCACTTGTTTCACTAGAGCCAGAGGTACCTTCGGCAAGAACCTAGCAAAGATTGCAAGGGATGTGGATGAGCCAGGTAACAATTCCAAAGTTTAAAGCTCAAGTGTTTAAATTTTATATACTTTATATTTTATTACTTCAAGGAACTAACTCGACTAACTATGTTTTTTGCAGCAAACTCGTGGGAGTCATTTGGCAGCCATTGTCCTCAATTTCAAAAGTTTGCAATTAGAGTGTTGAGTCAAACTTGTAGTGCTTCTGGGTGTGAGCGCAATTGGTCTGTCTTTGAGAGGATTCACACAAAGAAGAGAAACCACTTGGAACATAAATGGTTAAATGATCTAGTCTTCGTGCAGTACAACCTTCAGCTCAGGCGCAACCAATTGTTGAACAAAAGACCCGATACAGATCCTATTGTGTTGGATGATGTTGATCCAACTTCAGATTGGGTAGCAGAGACTCACCCACCAGAGTTTGATGTTGACCATGATTTGGAGATGGAGTTAGCAGGGTAGGCTCAGATGGATGCAGATCCACTATTAGGGCCTTGCGGTCCGATTCCAGTGTCAGACATGGCAGGCCCTAGTGGAACTGCAGGCAGGTGTAGTCGTTGTCGTATACCTCGTGTGCCTCGTCGCGGTCGTACTCGTACTACTACATCTAGTGCAGTTTCAGAGTGTGTAGTCACAAATGTCCCTGATGGTGATGAGTCTGAGGCCGAGTCCGAGTCCGATTCAGATGATGATGTCGAGGGCGAGGATACCCATGCCATTTCTACTTCTAGCAGTAGTGATGATTGATCGCTGATCATGTTCATCAATGAGATAATGACTTGTAGTTTTGACTCTTGCTAGTATGTGTTTTGTTGTTGTGGTCTATAGAGGATTGAGGCCATTTTGACTCTAGAGCCTCCTTGATTATGTATTTATGTTCCGATCTCTAGATATGTATTGCACTTGGTGCCATTTTGATATATTCATGAGCATACTTTGGATATGTTGTCTCTAATTGTCTTTAATGCTTTGGAAACATGATTTAAAATCTTAAAATATATTTTTTCGTTAAAATTTAAATATTTTATGTATTTAAAAAAAAAAACAGTTCATTGAAACCGATTCGACCGGTTCATTATCTGTTCCGGTTTTGGTTCAGGTTGGACCCTTGACCTGTTCCGGTTTTTAAAACTATGCCTAATTCTGGTCATTTTCACTATATAAAATTTAAATAATGGTTTTTCCCTTGTATTATTTCATCATCTTTCACTCACACTTAAGTGAGGTCTGAAATTTGCGCCCTAATTAGGGTTTCTTGGCTGAAATTTAGTGCACACATCTTGAAGGAGGCTATTTTTGGTGTGTTTTCGCATTTTTCTTGGTGGAAGTGTTCCACTAGGCCTATTGGTAGATGATTCTTGGTGAATGTAAGTAAATTTTCTGCAATTCTTCTTCATTGAATGGTTATGGTTGTATTTATCTTGCATTTATTCTAAGATTATGAAATTGCTAGCTTAAAACCCTAGGAAGCTAAAGCACATGTTATTTTTCTTGCCTTAATAACTTTCACCTACTAGATTATGCTAGAAAACCGATTTTCTTGAAGCTTTTGCTAAGGGCATTGCCATTGCAACACCCTAGCACCTTTTGCTTCATCTAGCCGTCATCTACTTCATCTTTGAGCTAAGAAGGAGGAAAACTGCTAGGGCCTAGGGTTACCTACTTCCTAGTGGCCATTTTCCCCCTAAGGTTTAGTGATTGAAGCCTTGGGCTACCAACACTTCAGTCATTAACCTTCTTGTCTCTAGCTCTCTTATTATCATTTTGTTCCTTCAATATTGTCGCTGCTAAAAGAGACTCCATTTACCCTAAAAGCACTGATTTAAGCCTTACAATTGAGTGATTGATGAAAGCCACCCTCAAAACTTTTACCTTAAGCTCTCTACTAACTATCCCTAACCCTAGAATAGACTAATCTACTAACCTACTTGTTGCTGTTACAAAAGTGAGCTACATCCATCTATTGCAGCATTAAAAGCACCTAAAAGCAATTGTAAAGTTGATTTATACACTGCCTAATTTGCTTCTGACAAATGCTAGTACTTTGGTATTAATGAGTGATTCTTTTGGGTCATTTTGAAGCTCTTTCAAGGAATTTATTGTGAAGCAATCATCTCATAAATATTGCTATTATAAAATTCTGTTTGCTTCATCATATATCAACTATTGCTTTTATTGATAAAGTCCATGGTTTTATGAAGTACTAACAGCAAGTTGTGCTTGCAAAAGATATCTTTTCTTGTTGCTTTGTTCTCGGCAGGTACATATGAATACTTCATTGGTTAAAACCCTGGGACTTTCTGATCAGTGTGACTTGTGAGAGGGGATACTTTTATAGACACTTTAACCTTTGCCTTCTCAAACCCCTAGGTCACCGGGGACATCTCCCCTAGGCCATCAACCCTAAATAGAAAGAGGTATCTTGTTGAGGTGACAGTGATAGGATAACCTCTTGTTACGCCAATTTGCCTTCCTTTAACCTTTTCCCTTGGAATAAGTACAAATTGAGCGATAACAAAGATCTAGGGGAATCGATAACTGGACGGGATTACCTCGGCAAGACCCAGGTTCTCGGGGTCAATTAGTTGATGTATTCACCAAGCCATTGTGTGAGGACAAATTTGAAAAATTTAGAGACAAGCTTGATGTAAAAGTTCACAAGTTAGTCATTAAGGGGCAGTGTTAGAATATAATGACTAATGTTAACTTTATGAAAGAAAGTAAAAGTAACTCTAAGTCAATAGTAAAAGTAAAAATGTAACTTATGCATACGTCATGTAAAAAGGTGATAACGTAGTTAGAGATTTAGACACACTCTCATCCCTTTTAGGGAGTTAAGTCCGTTATGTTTGAATAGTGTATTTATTACCTCTTTCATAATGAATCATATCACCTATCATATATCATTCTCTCTTAGTCTCTCTCGTAGTTATTATATTTATAATTTATCAAGAAGTATGTAGAAAATGTTATGACATCAAGTCTTATGTCACCTCCTCTTTATAGATGTTCAATGTAATTAAAAATAGCCTTCTTATTTGTGATTAAAAATAGATGAAGTTGATTCTTCTATCTCATTTGGTAGTTTGAATATGTGTTTTATAGTCATTATACTTCATCAGTACAATAAGCATATTTTAGGCATAAAAACAAGATTATATGTGATAGAAAGATTATAACATTTCAAGTGCACCAATCATCACCAACAATTATTTTTATCAAATACGGAAGAGGCAACTGATAAAAGTAGGTATTAATCTATAGTTTTGATACCCATGGATCTAAAATTAGTATTGCAAGCATTGTTGGAATGACCGTTTATGTTAAAACAGAATCTAACATTGAGAAATAAACAAGCCAGCATAAGGATAACATGAGCAACCAAACAACCTCAAACCAACCATTGAGAACCTTTGATGCTGGAGCAAGAATCAAATCCATGAACTCTCTGTCAAGAATAAAATAGTGTCAGAATATGGGTGAAACCTCTTGAACCTTAGCACACTCCCTGAGATACACATGCTTAATAATGCCTCCTGATAAAGTACCAATCTAAAAAAATTATTCAGCTAAGTTAAATCCAATATTAAAAAGCAATTTTTTATAAAAATAAGCGATTAAACCCTATGGTAGAGAAACACAAAACTATTTACTCCCTTTAAGAGGCTATTGTTGAAGGATTTATTCCCAAAGATCATGAAAATTGTAGAACACGTTGTTAGGCAATGGGCACATCCGCACTCGCAAAGACCTGTGTTTAGAGCCACAGATAGGGACTAGGAGTTTCAAGCACTTGCACACTAATCTGTAACCACATTAGCGAGTCCCTTGTGACCTCCCTGCAAAAATACTGAAAAAAGTGTGCTAACATACATCATAACATAGAATGAAGAGACTCACGTCATATCTTTTTGACCCAATGAAACTGATTTCCGCATTAATTGAGCCCAAAATGCTAATCTCTGTAATTTATCTGTCATCCTGCCCACAACTGAGTTTTGTCTTGTGATTTCAGGCGGAGGAATATCAAGAAGAGAATCCATAAAGCCACAAAAATTTTCCAGCTGCTGCTCATACCTGTATAAGAGAACAAGCTACAACATGTAACTAAAAATGTATCATAATAGTTAAAAATTCCTAACCAAAGTATTTCCATATGAAACTTGAACACTTGTATTGATAATAAGTTAATCATCAAAATATAATAAAAGATGATTTTAATAGTGAGTCATCTTCTATTTAGCATGAATGATGAGAAACCAGAATGTTTTCTTGAAGCTTCTACATTAGAAACATCTCAACTAAGCTTACATATAATGAACCTAATGGGCTAGAAAAATTATTATTAATTAATAATCTATATAAATAAAAATTATATAATCAGTAGCCTAGTGTCGCAACAATAATGAGTATCAATTACTGTAGGACATCCTGTATCATCTCAACCAGTGTTGCAAACATCGGCATCGGTAAAATATCGCCGAGGGTCTGAAAACGAAAATATCGGCAACATCGGGGAAAATATCGGAAAATATCAGAAAATGTCGTAAGAATGAAAAACAATGTTGCAAGAATGAAAATATCGGAAAATATCGCCGACCCTGATTTTGAAGATAATATCGCCAACATTGAGATATTATCGAAATGTTGGTAACACTGATCTCAACAATATACATTTTTTTGGAAATTATGTCAAATGCAACAGAATGTTATCAAGTTAAAATATCAAAGTCAAATTTTCAAAAATTCGACAACAATTTTGAAATACGAAGAACGTTTTAATCCTGAACTGTTAGAATTCTGAATTACAATCATATAACCCCTCCTGGCTAAAGACAAATCCTAAAATAACTGTAAACAATCTTAACTCGGTTCCCAAAGTCAAGAATTATGAAAAGTAGAAGAAATATGGGATGGAAAGACGGCCATGATAACAAAGCCTCGACACAATCCTACAGCTTAAGAACAAAAATGAAACTTATCAGAAACACAGTATTATTTCAGAACCTACAAAGATTGTTGATAATCACATTGTCCAGCCAATTGAAATTGAATAAACAATTAAGAAGAATCTCTTTGAACTCGGTGCACAATAAAAAAAAACTGCCTTCAACTCACTCTTCAAACCCTCAAATTTCTCCTTCAAACAAACTGTGCATAATTCAGGTAACTGTTGATGTTTTGTAGCTTCGGGCAGGTATTCTCACATGACCCTAGGTGTTCCCATGAAATGAGGTACAATCCCTTCTTGGGGTCAATGAACAGATGATGAGAGATGATGATGAAAATGAGAGTTTTCTCTCTTATTTATACAATATCAATGACCTTTAATTATAGTTAGGTCATAAAAAGGTCGACATGGCCAAATTACATTTAAAATTCATTTTTTACAAAAATGTCATTAATAACCCTAGTTTCATCTTCAAGGGTGACGTCATGCCCTTCTAGGGTGACGTTAGGCCCCTAAGGTGGAACGCTAGGCCTCAAGTGCAGAACGTTTGGCCTCCAAAGGCTCTGAATGCTGCCACACATGCCAACTAGCACACAACTGCTCATCATGAATGCAAACCCTAACTCTGGATGACGTCAAGGTCAAAATGATGACATCATGTGCTCTCAAGGGTCAACATCCAGGTGAAAAGGCAAAACCGGGTCTAGGTCTGTCGGAGTGTCCCTGGTGCAACATCCTTCTTTCTTCTTGGTGCAAGCCTCTAGTTTCTCTTTCCCCCTAGTGGGGTCACAACATCCATCTGTTGGGCTTTCAGCCCCATGGAGGTCCGACCTAATCAGTCCCCCATATGTACCTGTCCACCGGGAAAACTCCTGCACCAACAAGTACGCCCTCTAGAGGCTCATAAGTCACAGGGATCATAGCAATGTTAATTACATCTAATAATCAAATTACCCAAACATATGCATCAAACCCCCCTTTACCCAGACAAATGCTCAAAGACATTATACAGTTTAACAAGTCAAGTTTGGAGAAGGTCTTAGGATGTCCTATTGGGCTAATCCTCCTTAAGTTTGGGGTGTTTCCCAGGTGAGAACCAATCTAAGTCATGTAAGTGTGTGTGAAGTGGCATAGGGGAAATGTTTGGGCAAAGGGTGCAATGATAACATGGAAATGTAGGTCTTGCCTGTGGGGCCTCTGTAGAGGGCGAGCTGCACCTTATCATGGATGCCATTTATTCCTATCCCATTCAATGCCTTTTATCCTTAGTCTTATTGTTTTTGGTCTTTTTTTTTTTCAAGGGAAAAGCTGGGGGACACTGTCCTGGCATGGTGACCAGAGGTGACAGCGTTACCCACAAGTATTTCACGGAAATGAGAAGGTTGGCTCGTGATGAGACCCCCTTTCTCTTGGCTATGCCACCAAGTGCCACTACCCTAGCTTGCTGGCCAGATAGATGGTAGTGTCATACCGCTACATGCCCATGGACCTAATAGGCTAGCTCATGATGAGACCTCCCATCCACCAACTAGTACCTTGAGTTTCGATTTATCTTCTGGGTCCCCTTTTCTTACTAAGAAGCTTTTTATTGCTTTCTCGAGAATCCCTGGGAGAAGCATCTCAAAGGTTTCATTTTGTCTTTTAACTCTTGCCAGCTACTTTTACCCTCTGGGCCTTTAGCCCCTTCTTCCCACAAGGCAAGGTACAACCCTTCCTAGCATGGCAAACCCAATGCCCGAACCAAGGTGGGGGGAGATGAGAGGAATAATGATGGAAAGTGGTAAGTATGGAGGGAATGGACGATGACCTTTCATAGACCCACCCAGTGGAAACCATCCTAAAGGGGAATCAACTTACTAGGGCATCATGTCACCCTCCCAGGTATGAGCAAGTCAAAGAGCATAATTTCCAAGCAAACGTTATGAAATGAAGGAGAATTCAATGCAACATATTCAAGTGCTTCAATAATTAGAGTGACACATACCATGATACCCGGACTCATTACCTCATGGAGCAAGACTTACTGCTACTTCAGGACCAGGCTGGTGGGATGGATACTGCTATTGTTGATAGATGGGTTGCATTGAAGAAAAGATGGGCCCTCCGGGGCCATGCTCAAGTCATCCGGCTCTTGACACTCTATGTCTAATACCTGTGGGCCTCGAGACATGATCTCCTTAGTTATCCCTAGGATAGGGGATAACATGCCCATTGGATAGGCATTTTGTATTACAAATTATCTTTGGGGGGAATTTATCCTCATATAGAGACATTCTTCATCATTGAGGAATTTTTGCAGTTGCAGATCCAGAGATTCTTTAGGTTCTCGACATCCCACAGGGGGATCCCGTCCCCTTGAGTCGTCATTGTTAACCCCTAGATTTTCTCACTTGGAAATCCTAAGGGTTAGGGGCCAGTGTTTCGATACTCACTGACATTCAAATCGTTCTTTCACAGATAGCACTTGGGCGGGCCAAGGTTGGTTTCTATTGAGGTCAGGTACAGAGATTGGTTAAGTGGTGTTTTTGCTTCAGAGACAGAGTCAGCACAGTTTTCATGGATTAGAAAGAGATTGTTATTTTTTAGCGAGTTTCCTACTTTTTAGGAGATAGTGTCAGGAGGCTCACATGACAGTTTTGAGCATACAGTATTGATCATAGCGATATTCTGAGTCTAGTGAGCCCTTTCTGGGATGACATGCAAGTACTTTCTATTTTTAGCAGGTGGAGATCTAATTACATTTCTGGATTCCTTACAAAAATCGAATCCGATGAGCATATTTCCATCGACTTCCAAGGACTTTCTATTTTTGGCAGTGTCTATTTTTAGACATACTATTTTTTGCAATGATCTCCCAGTGGTCCCGGACATATTTAGGGTCTTTCCTATTTTTTAGAGAGACTGATATTTTTGGACCTATCTATTTTTAGCAAGGTTATTTTTAGCAGGAGTGGTCGCTAGGTAGGATGACACATGGCAGTCTCCAGGAGTGACATGTGGCAAGATGTGGAGCGCATGGATGAGTTGGTGCGTGATGGGGCCCAGGAGGTGATGGATGAGTCATGAGGAGGGGCGCCTACCTTTTTTCTCTCCCTGATTCTCTCTCTCAACCACCAAATCCCTCTTTTCTCTCTTCAACTCCCACTCTCCCTAAAATTACTCCCCCTCTCTTCTCCACTCTCCCCTCATCCAAAGGGGGTGCACCACCTTCATGGGGCACCCACCTTTTTCGTCTCACCTAACTCAAGGTGCGCCCCTTCCCCTCTCATCTACCTCCCACTTTCTCTCCCTAACTCCCTCTTTCCCTTGATTCTTTCCCCCTTTCACTCCACTCTCTCCTCATTCAAGGGGGCCGCACCACTCTCCTCACCTAACCCAAGGCGCCCTCTTCCTCTCTCTTGGGCTATATATATACGCCATGGCTCTTCATTGTCAAGGGTTGGATGTTCTTCGTCGGCAGCTCTACACTTCAGATTTCTCTCTTCTCTTCGCTCTTCCTATCTTTTGTCTTGTATGCAAGGATCACTAGTACATTTTTGTACCTATTACCTTGGCACAATCAACCTCTTAACACTTGCAGAAATAAAACCTTGATGTGCTTGTACCGGACCTTCTTCTTTTGTCGGTGTCTTAGAGTGAGAACTATTTATTTTCATAAGTTATTTGCATATCATTTGGGTATTAATCTGCTGTTTGATATCGCTTTCTACATATTTTTACTTGCTGATTTTGAGCTGACGATTGCAGGGATTCCACCAAAACATTTTAAAAACTATATCTTGAAATATTGGCTGTCTAAACACAGCCACAACCCTCTTTATTTGCTGCTGTTATAATGTTTTGTTTTGCAGATTTACAGGTAGCGGAGAGCAAGAAAGATATCAAGGGACATCCCCCTGAAGTTGTCTTGCACCATCCCAAAAGGAGAGGACTCTGTCAGTGACACATCATGGGCATATTTCCTATAATTAATATTGTTTTCCATGCAGATTTCAAGCCATTTCAGATATGTTGTACGGTGTGGAAAATACTGCTAACAGGTTCAATGAGGGTCCTCACTCCATTACTTTAGGGGAATTGAGAAGCTTTAAGAAAAAGTTGGCTTTGCCCCTGAGAGTTGACTTCAATGTATTCCTTTGTGATGTTGAGTCTCTCCTTGTGGGCCTTGGGCTCATATGCTAGCCTTTTAGCGTATGTAGGCCAGGATTTTCATGGCACCCCTGTTGTCTACATGTTGTAATCATCTTGACTCCAAATGTACATATTTGCTCTCTGAATTATTATATGAACCGTTTTCAAAAAAAAATCCAGTAATTATCTGCTTTTACTTCTTAAAATTTACTAGTCCAGTTTTAATCTATAACTTCTTCTCTATGGAAATGCTATTTAGTAGGATGTGAAAACATTTCTATTACAACAGCGAAGACATGACAATGCAAACAGGTGAAAAGTATAATTATAATATAGAGCCAACATATTGAAAGAAGTTATGTATGAGGAAACTAGTAATGCACAGTCCATGAACAAAAAAGTGCAGTTTGTTTGAAGACCTTGAATAAGTCATTGCATCTCGGTGGGAGAACTTAGAAATCTGTGTGTGGTTGAAGGATGCATCAGGGCCCAAAAGGAGATATCGCCCATCCAAGGTAGGAGTAAAAGATGATGGATTCCTTGCTAGAAGCTTCAACCCATGTCTTTCAAGCTCAAGCTCACTGTACAAAAACCATGGAGTAAACAATATCAATTACAATTCACAATCTTTTACAAAGATAATCCAGTTCTATAATAGTGAGATGCATGAGCATGTATAAGGATAACAAACGCAACAAAACATGATTGACATGAACAAGTACTGGTTGGACCTGAATCAAAAAAGAATACAACATAGAGATTAAGAGTGATTGTAAAATCCTAATTGATGAAATCACAAACCAACAAGTGTAATTAATGAATTTTACACAGGAAATTCAATAATAGAACCTCCAGCTCCTAAACATGTGTTCTAGAAATGGGACAATTTAGAGTTTCATATATCTACGAGAGAGTCCATTTACCAACATATATGAAACTCTACAAAGATCACATTTGTGGAAAACTTGTTTAGGAATTTTGGTATATAACATTTATAACGTGCACATGTGTGTGTGTGTGTGTGTGGAGAAAGAAAGAAATACCTTGATGACCTTATGCATCAAATATCATGACTTACATTGACATTAGCTATCATGGTTTGATATCTTAATTATATTTTTAATTGGAAGGGTTGGTTACAAGTATTACTAAATCATTTCTAGTTTTATTGATGCAGGAAAGATTGAGAGTATTGGTACAAACACTATAAACAATATTGCCCTCTGGTATCTCACGAGATTGTATAGTGCCAAGAATCTACTCATTCTCACGAATAAGATGGATTAATCTAGATTCTACCAAGTGCATCTTAATGCCTATTAGAAATTAAAGTATTTATGCCTTTACTTATGAACCAATGCACTCCTTTTTCCTTTCTTGTAGAATGCTTCTTTACATTATGATTAATGGAACAATATGTACAAAGAGCATTTTACAAAAAAAATGGTGGCAAAAATAACTGCCACCAACACCAAATCATGAGGAGAAACTAATATTTGTTCTCTTGCAACTCTA
Source organism: Picea abies (assembly GCA_900067695.1). Taxonomy (NCBI): domain Eukaryota; kingdom Viridiplantae; phylum Streptophyta; class Pinopsida; order Pinales; family Pinaceae; genus Picea; species Picea abies. Next base: position 10,760 of record CBVK0101653987.1, read on the forward strand.
AATGTCAAAAACCAATGTGGGGTGTTAAGCATACAAAATCCCCACCATAATCTAGCCAAATCATTCAAAATTATTGACACCAACCAACTACCAGAAAATCAAAATCATCATTAATGTTTCACCCTATAGGCGCATAAGCAAAAAGCATAGAACATTAAATTAGGCATAGACTAATGGCAATGCAGATCTAAGACATTGTCATGGAGCATGGACCAGAGAATATCTGAGGCGGTTCATCAATAACTAATGACCCCCATCTATCAGCATTATTTTCCTTAGGCAATTTGGCCACCTTTGAGATGGCTAGTAGGATGCACGAAACTTTGTCATCCAAAGGAAGTCAAGGAGAGGCATTGTGTCGACCACATGGCCATATGTAGCACCACTCCATCCACTCATGCACCTTCTTGCTTACACAATGGCGGGGCTTGTGTTGGCCACCCCTTAATGAGAGATCTAAGATGGCTGGCCACCCCTTAATGAGAGATCTAAGATGGCATTGGTGACCGAGACCTGAAATGTTTGAGAGCAACACACTTCATTGTGCAAAGGTACCCACCCTAGTACTCCAAGGCTACCACAAATTTTCAAGATCCAAAGAGGATTTTTCAACTTGGGCTAGCGTCTACAAAGATAGATTGACCATAACATAAACCTTGGCAAACCAAGTAAAGGAAACATCCTAGTCCTCATTCTTAAACTTAATTTGATTCCAAATCTTCCAAAAATAAAACAGAATTTCCACCTTGATCAAATGCCAAGCCGCATCAAAATCTACCATCTACACTCATCTGTCACTAAGCATGGCAGCTTTACAGGTCAACAGTGAATGAGTCTAATGCCTGCACAGGAACTCCACCCATTCTAATGCAACCTAGGCCTTCCAACAATACCAAAAATTATGCTTGAGAATCTCAAATTGGATGCAGAAGGTGTGTTGACCGCCCATTTAGCAATGGTGGTCAACTCATGTGCCATGAAACTAAGTGAGTTGGACTTAGCTCACGTTAGCAAGTGTGTATAAGGACGGCAACAAGGTGTAAACAAGCTAGGCCATTCCTAAATGACTAAGGCATTTACAAGTGGCTAAGCATCCTTGCACCAATAACCATGCAGATATGGCTTTCTTAGATTTTATGGGAGATTTCCATATAGCCCAAAGCTGAAAAGGACATATGGTGAGCTTGAGACCAAGCCACCAAATATTGTTGAGTCTCAAATCTAACACATGAGTTGGGGTTTGCTACATCCATCTACAATCTTATATTTGACAAAGGGATTTCTACATACCCAAGCCTAACCCTTCCATCAATTCTTTGAAGGTTTGATCTCTAGCTTGTGCAACAAATAGTCAAGAATTGGAGATTGTATCTCATCACATACAAATTTGTCTACATTATTCAATCAGAATGTTTGCTTCAACCATGGCCAAGGGATCCAATTTCTTGATACTAAGGAAAAAATATCCTAAAGGGTCCTAATGCCTTTACAATAGAAGCACAAAGCCAAGAACCAAGATAAGGTAAGAAAATAAATTTTATTAATGTCCAAAAAGTGACCACAAAATTGGTCAATGGGACTCAAAAGTGCCACCTGTTATCATAGGATTTGTACTTATGCAAATCCTTCCACCAGATCCCAATCTTGTGTAACAATTGGAGGTATCTACCATTGTCACCTAAGTAGATACTTCCCTTGTTTTAGTGAAGGAGAGAGGTCCAACACTGTTAATGTTTAAGCCATTATTATAGATGTTTGCATTTCATTAGATA
>CBVK0101653991.1:0-11751 GCA_900067695.1 Picea abies
TTCTCATATATTGTGCATGGTGTATTGGTGTAACTCTTATACTATTGTTAATTTCTCATTGGATATAATTGAATGGTTTAAGTATAAGTTGGAAAAGGTTTTTAAATTTTACTTGATACCGATTCACCCCCCTCTCAGTATCAACAAAGTATGTTTCCATAGAAGTATAAGTGTTCGACACAACACTCGACTATAACTTGTTATTGGGAAGGAGTTGGACTTATGCGATGACAACTGTCATCTCATAGGTATTTCAAATTTTATTCTTTCCTCATGAGGGAAGGATTCGGACTATCAATTAGATGGATTTTAAATGTTCTAGATCCATGGTAAATCAAGGATCTACATTTTTGTGGATTGATAACTCTCAGTTGGATACTAAGAGAATCAGTGTTGGAATGCATACTTCACTTATGGGTATGTATAAGTTTCCATCACCAGTGTCCAACATTCATGCCTCCCTAGTCAACTACCAAAAGTCGAGTCCCCCAACTCTCGTTACAAGAGTGTTTCTTTCAAAGCATTGTATCTACGAGATCCATGGGTGTTACCATCACAATATGATTTGATCGAGGGCCACACACATGTTGGGATGTCTATGCCATTGTCTACAATAAAAGCCACTTATTAAGATATACAAAAAGATACTACAAACTTGGATCAAACTCCTTCTTTGACGGAGGAGGACGACCTTTTTCTAGAGCTTATTTGGGCTCATAATTCTTCAAATTCCCAAGACTTTCTTGATATCATATTTCCCTTATATGAAGCTATTATTAAGGCAATGACTAGAGATGAAATTCCATGGGAGGATATGCATCATAGATCGTATTTCTTCCCCGAGATTAGTCGTGTGGAAAATGGATAATTCAAGTCAATAGTGAGTAGGAGTGTTGATCATACGGTAAATCCCTTATATAAGCATGGTGTCTACGTCGAGGGAAATATGATGAATATATCGAAAATCATCCCCATTAACATTTCTAGGACCCCTGATGTTTTAGAAAATGTATTTATTGGGGCAGAGTGCTCTCAAGACAAAATTTGTGAGTATATGACACTTTTTAAAGAATTTATAGATGTTTTCACTTGGTCATACGAGGAAATTCCTCACATAGATCCTCAAATCATTCAACATGAGATTCGAGCCTATGAGAACGTGAAACTAGTTTGACAAAATTTTCTACTAGTGAATCTAAGGAAATAAAAAACAACTAAAGTTGAGGGAGAGAAGCTACCCGAAGATGCATTTATTTACCCAGTTTCATTGATGGAATGGGTGTCCAATCTGGTTCTGATCGATAAGAAATAGGGCATGATTTGAGTGTGTATGGATTTTCGAGACTTGAATAAATCTTGTCCAAAACATAACTTTCCTACTCCATTCATCGATTGGATTCTCGATGAATTAGTAGAGAGCGATATTTTTTCGTTCATGGATGGTTTTTTGGGGTATAACCAGATCAAGATTTGACTAGAAGACCAACATAAAACAACTTTCATTTTTCCTTGGGTAACCTTCACATACAAGAAGTTTACCTTTGGCCTTAAAAATGTTGGAGCTATGTTTGAGCATGCCATGATGTTTTCTTCCCATAATATGAAGCATACAATGTATTCTTATTTGGATGATCTCACAACTAAATCTCGCAAGAGAGCTCAACATCTGTTACACATTCACCTAGTCTTTGAGAGATGTCATTACTATCAAATATGTTTAAATCCACACAAATGTATTTTTTGCACGACTTCAGGACATATTTTGGGTTTTATAGTTTCAACTAAAGGGATCAAGATTGACCCTTTGAAAGTAGAGGTAATTACTTAGTTTCCTCCCCCGTGCACAATTTGTCAACTTCAAATTCTACAAGGAAAGGCAAATTTCCTTCAGTGCTTTGTACCAAACTATGCCAATATTATGAAAGGATTTATGTGCCTTTTGAAAAAGGGGGTTCCATTTTATTGGGACAAGGTAGCACAACGTTCGTTTGAGGCATTAAAGAAATCTTTGGTTTCAAATTTGTTATTGAGTCCTCCAGATTATAATCGATATTTCCTGTTGTATTTTGTAGTAGCCGAATCATTGATTGGTATGGTATTAATTCAGGAGAATGATGATCTCCAAGAGCATGTCATCTACAACTTAAGTCGCGCATTGTTGGGCCCTGAGTTGAAGTACTCTCACGTCGAGAAACTTTCCTTAGAAACATTTCATGTTGTTTAGTGGCTTCAACATTACATTTTTTTGCATAAGACAACCTTCATCGCCGACATTAATCCTTTTTAGTATGTTTTGACTCGATGAATAATTGGTGGGAAGTATAAAAAGTGGATTGTTATGCTTCAAGAATTTGATTTGGATTTTTCTTCTGTGAAGTCTAAGAAATATTTGGTCTTTTTTGAATTGATGTCGAAGTTCCCAGTATAGAATGAGGAGATTGAAGTGATTGAATCTTTCCCGAATGATCATATCTTTCTCATCTCTTTGTCTGATCCTTGGTATGGAAAAATCATTATATATCTCCATACTCTGAAGTTCCCTCCACATTTTTCAAGAGATGAACGATGATAGATTCATCACCTAATGAAGAACTATCTCATTATTGCCGACACTTTGTATTGATGAGAGGTAGACTCAATTCTTCATTGCTGCCTCACTCACAAGGAAGAAAAGATCATTTTAAATGAATTCCATGGTGGATCATGTGCCAGTCAATTATTAGGGTTGGAAACAACCCAAAATATTTTGCGTGCCGATTATTTTTGGTCTACGATCTTTAAGGATTGCATAGAAGCAGTCAAGAAATATCATCCTTATCAAATATTTACCAAGAAGATGGGCACGCACCCTAATCCTATGTTTCCCATCATTGTTGTCATCCCCTTCACCAAGTGGGGGATATATTTCATGACATTCCACCCAACCTCATCTAGATCGGAAGAGCGTCGCCTAATCCTATGTTTCCCATCATTGTTGTCATCCCCTTCACCAAGTGGGGGATATATTTCATGACATTCCACCCAACCTCATCTAGGGGGCATCAATACATTATAGTGGTTGTTGACTACTTTACAAAGTGGGCACAAGCCATGCTGACATTTTCTAATGATGGTCAAACCGAAACACTTTTCGTGTTCAATCAAGTCATCGTTAGGTTTGGGGTATTGAGAGAGATTGTCATGGACCATGGAAGTCACTTCTATAACTGAATGATGTCTGATTTAGTATAAAAACTGGCTTTTAGATAGGAACACTCGTCTCCTTACTATCCTCAGGCTAATGGTCAAGTCGAGGATGTTAACAAATCCTTAAAAACTATATTGAAGAGGACAGTTAGCTCGACTAGGTAAAATTGTCATTTTATTCTATATCCAACATTGTGGGCTTACCGAACCTAAGTCAAAACCGGAACAAGATTCTCTTCTTTTCAATTTTTTCATGGACTAGAAGCAGTTTTTCCCATTAAATGTGAAATACCTTCACTTAAAATTGGTGTCAAACTCTTACCCAAAACAATGCAACTTGAAGAACACCTCATTTATCTTGAACATCTTGACGAGCAATGTTGAGATGCATATTTAGCAAATGAAGTGCATAAAAAATTCGTCAAGTCTTAGTACAACAAGTCTATCCACACAAGGGTATTTTCTGGAGGAGAACTTGTGTTAGTCTACGACTAAGACAAGGATGCCTTGGCCTGAAGGCAAGTTTAACCCCATGTGGCATGGTCCATACATTGTGGCCTTGGCCTGAAGGCAAGTTTAACCCCATGTGGCATGGTCCATACATTGTGTGAAGGGTGTTGGAAAAAGGGGCTTATGAGTTAGCAAATTATGAGGGAAATGTGCATTCATAGCCCAAAAATGGGATTTACCTTAAGAAGTACTATGCTTGAGCCTGATGGCTCAAGTACTAGTTCCTTTGTAATTATTTTTATTGTTGTATATAGCTTTGTATAGGTTTCTTAGTTTTTCCTTGTGTTTTTTACTGTTGTGCTTTTTCTATGTGGTAGATGCCAAGGGACTCGTCATTCTATTTTGGATTCATAGATGGTGCCAATCGTCACACTCGAAACTTGGCGTTCGCTACTTGGGTGATTTATTCTCCCACTAACTAGCTAGTACCTTTTGGAGGTGTTTGTCTCGAAGCAACTATAACTCAGTTCAACAATTATGTCCTCCAAGGAGAATTCTCCAAAGGAGACATTGTGTTAGTCTACGACTAGGACAAGAATTCCATGGGGGCAGGCAAGTTTAACCCATGTGGCACGGTCCATACATCATGCGATGGGTGTTGGAAAAAGGGTCTTATGAGTTAGCATATTAAGAGGGAAATGTGTTTTCAAAGCCCAGAAATGGGATCTACCTTAAGAAGTACTATATTTGATCATGATGAATCAACTAATAGTTCTTCTGTAATTATTGTTTATTGTTTTAAATAGATTTGTATAGGTTTCTTAGTTTTTCCTTGCGTTCTTTATGTTTTTTCTTCTGCTATGTGGAAGATGCCATGAGAGTCGTCATTATATTTTGGATTTGTAAATGGTGCCAGTCATCACACTCGTAATTTGGATTTTTCTTCCTGGGTGATTTATTCGTCCACTAACCAAGTAGTATCTTCTAGAGGTGTTTTTCTCGGGGAAACTACAAAAAATGTTGTTGAGTATAGCACTATCATCGAGCTTTTGTGAGACGATTTTTCACATTGTATTCAACACCTTCACATGTTCTTGGATTCTCATTTGGCTAAGTCACATTTGAATGGTCTATACCGTATTCATGATCTAGTCTTGTTACTGTGGCTCCTTAGGGTACGTCTTCTGAAATGATCATTTGAGTTTATTACCTATGATCATGTTCCTAGGTGCACTAATATAGTTACTGATGCATATGCTAATTACGTTTTAGATTGGAATTTTTCATGTTCATAACATAAGCACACACATTTTACACATGTAAATATTTAATCATTTTCAAGTAGAATATAAATATAACACACAATATGTGTGTCTGTGTCCAAAAAGAGGTCCATAGTACAAAATTTGGGCTACTAGCCCTGAATGTCTATAAATATAGAATAGTTATGTCGACACATAACAATCTAGGATTAAGGCTAGTGAGATTTGTCATAGCAAAGTATGTCATTTGCTAAATTCCAGAACAAACAAATTCATGTTTGGGGTACTCATACTACATGATGTTGCATCCCTACGAGAAGGTCATCTATAATGTCCATCAGAATAGAGCGTCAGGGCCTCCAGGTTCTTTCCCATGCTCTGTAAGGTCCTTGCCACATAGTCATTGGGCTCGACTTTCTCTCTCCCTTGACGAATATGTCTTAGAACTCCTATTGATCTCGTTCATTCTCTATCTACACATTTAAAGAGAACATGTTAATATTATGGCTCTCACAAAAAATAAGATGTTTTAACATTCATATGTATATATAATATATAATCCAAAAACAAAAATCTAACAAATCAAAATAAACGTTACCTATGTCTTGAAGCTCATCACTAGGTGGAATGATAACATCAAGATCTCTTGAAAAGTCGATCCCGATATACAAATAATCCTCAATAAAAGGAACTTAACGCTCCCACCAAGAAAATAAGTCATCGTCATAAGGGTTCAATAATTTCCCTCCTCTAAAGTGGGACAACAAATCAATCCATTTTACCATCACGTTCCATGGTCGTAAGTGTCCTCTGATATGAGCTCTTTGGCTCATCATTGGCAGCCTCTCAAAACATAATGTACATAGGACGTTGCCAAACCCAAAGTTCTTTTTCTTTCATAACTTGCAATCAATGATCTGAGTCTTCATGCAAGAAAGAATCACAGTATTCCAATTAAACATTGTGGGTCTTAAGCACTTGACCCCATGTTTCATTTGAGAATGAGAAGCCAAGTGAAAAGAGTTATATCCCACGATGCGCACTATGGTATATAATATCACCTTGAGATTCAAATTAGTGATATGATTGATAGGCACTTGTGAGCACATCTTTTCTGTACCATCCTCACAGTATTCATTTATGTAATCATTAATGGTCCAACCACTTCCTCCATAGGTTGTGAATTTGGGAACTTCACCTCTACGAGACAAACCAGTAATAAAGTAGATGTCCTCAATGGTGATCATCAAGGACTGCCCACCAAGCATGAATGCCTTTGTGTCAGGATGCCAATAATTAATAAGGAGATTTAGTAATCTCTTTTGAAATTGCATGCCACCAATTTAGAAAAAATTATACATGCCACATTCACAGAGAGCTTATTTGGCATTATCATCATCAAATATTGCACGATAAAATTCCTCGTGCTCACATTCCCTCCAATGAACTAACATCTTGCTCAAAATCCACAAGAAAGAGAGTTAAACTTATATTTTTTCAAAGGGATTATGGGCATCGGTGGGTTCATTTTATAACATGTGTGGATATCAGTGACTGGTGTTTCTACTAGATGTGAACATATGTGGGACCCTTTAAGGAGAACCAAAAATGTGCAAATTTATGAGGAAAAGAGAGGTCTATCCCTCAAAGTTTTCACAAAAAATTAATAGTTAAATGGATGAAAATGAAAGGAATGGTTTGAGAACTTACTTGGTTCAGACGGTTTGTGTTTTAGTCACTCCAAGCTCTTGCAATATCCAAGTGAAGTTACAATGGTTTCTCCAAATTTGGTTAATTTTAGTTCAAATGGTAAAAATGATATGGTAAAATGGTTAAAATTTCCTTATTTATATAATTTTTTGAAAAACCACTTTCCATAGTTTATTATTTTTCCATAAATTGAACTAATGCCAAGCTATGTTGTAGTGTTTTGGTTTCCATTGTAGGCCATAAATATTTATTTTGGGTACTTTTGGTCTTTTTATCGATTGACTGAGTCTTTTTCAAGAGTCTCGAAGGTGATGTTTTTGTATAAATGGCATTTAGAGTATGTCTCACACACCTTCGTTATTTTCATTACTAGTTACCATTGCCTCCTTAACCTAGGGTCGGTCCCATTAACTTGCGACATGACCCTTTCTTTCTGATCAAAATGTTGTCTTGTTGATGGTAGAGCCTACCTTCCATGGGAGCCCTAGTCTAGAACCCATTTTTGTAATTTGGTGCTCATGATGAAAGTTTTATTAGGATTGGGAGTCCTATCTAGTCTTGTAATGACATTGTGTTTGAACTTAATTCTTCTTACTTAATATTTTTATGGCTATTACCTACGTGACTCCCCACATTATATGTTGCTCACTACAACATTTTTTACGACTCTTCAACATGTATTGTATTCCTTATTTCCATATAGTGTAGGCCCCATCTCACTTGCATAATGCATTTATCTGTACCGAACAAATATTTTTCATGGGGCCAACCTCATTCATTAGTGACATCATACCTTTCCAATTGCTTAAAGGTGTCATGTACGGATGGTAGAGCTTACCTCTCCATGGGTTCCTTAGTTAGTACCTCATTGGCATTTTTACACCCATGTTGTGGTTTCCTTGTAGGCTTGGAAGACCTATTTAGTCCTTCCATGTCTTTGCATTGAATCCTCATTAATTCATCTCAATATTTTTCTGGCTAACTCACCCTCGAGGGATTCCAAACATTGTTGAGTTGTAATTGCATTGCATTGTAACTACTTGCGTTTTTAGGCCTAATGTCGGCTTCAATTTTCTCTTGATGAACCAAGTGCTTATGCATTCCTATTAGTTTCTATCCTTTCAATTTATTCCTTTGTGACTCGACACTTTAACCTTGGAGGAAACATTCCTTGAGTGTCCTTATCTTGCACATGCTTCCTTGCATTGAGCATAGGTATGTTCCTTGTGCCTTGGGACTAGTTTTCTTTCTCATGACACTTGTTTCCTCCACTGTACTATAGCATTCTTTTATTCCTTTTCAGGATTTAATAATATGAAAAAGAAAAAAAAAAAGAGAGAGGGGGAAAGCATCTATCTCTTTTATTGGCAACAATCTTGTCGTGCTTAAACAAAGCACAATATTGAGTCAGTATCTTAGTATTTTTGGTTTAGTATGGATTTAGGAGACTTTTTTCTCATTTTTGAAAACAATTTTCCCTGGTTGGTTATTCTTCCAACCATATGGAGCATTTGTGGATGCCCCCTGTATCACAAATGTATCCCAGTTTATAGTCATGTTGCCTTCAGTCACATAATGTGTTGTGCTTTTGTTCAAGGGAAGTTTCAACCTAAGTCAACCATTTTGCAGTAAGTCTCTAACCTTTCAAGTCGACCTCCTCGAGTCCATCAAGTCCATCTCATTATCACAAATATATATGTCTCTTATTTGTGCTAGTGCTAAAGGTCCTCATTGATTTCTAGCTAGCGGGTCTTCTCTTATCAACTTTGACACATTTCTCTGAGAGTATGACCTAGAGTAGCACCCGGGGCCTATTTCCATTATTGATAGGTGATATTGCACTCAACATATGACAAACCATCATTGGTTATTGACTGAGTGGTTTCCCTTGTGTTTGACGTCAACAAAAATCATCACACACAAGAATTCATGCAGTACCTTGGTTTCCCTTTGACCCCATATGTGGATTTCTCATCTTTGTCAGTAGTCTTCATCATTGTATACTATTCAGAGAGTCTATGCCATGCGCTATTTCCATTTCGTTCATGTCAGAGTCATACCTTGGTGTGGTTCTTATAATTTGTTCATCCAAGTCCTTCCAAATATTTTTCCTTCTACTACCCCTCATGTTGGATGATGGAGGATGCCTTGATTCGTTCCTTCCAATGGATCTCTTCCTATCAAATATAATAAATATTTCTCTGTGATAGGGATCCTTGGGGATTGTAGTCATCAGTGGAAGGTTTCCTTGCAATTGACAGTGGGAATACACCAATGTTCCTTACTCAATAGATTCTACCAAGTGTTTGACATCAACTCATTTAATCACACTTGTTAGATTGTACCATGGTACCTTGACACCCATTATCATAATCTGTGGGTTGTCTCACATTTTTTAATGGTATACATCAATGTTCGGTAATCAAACGGTGTCTCACTATGTTCAACCCCAACACATCTATTCACATAGTGTAGACTCATACCACGATAGATCATTTTGAAGACTTCAGGTGAAGTACAAGCATCACATATTTTGTGATACTACCTAACATATATTGTACCACCCCAAAGACATTGGTACTTGCAGAGGTTAATTTTATTCACTCCATTGGTCCCAGATATCCTCTATTTTTTATTTTGAGACATAGCTCCATTGTTTATATATTCGTGGCTATGATCTAATTTCATATGCATCCACTGTGTCTTCCTTGTTCCCATGCTTGCTAATTCATATATATCACATATATCCACTGTGTATTTTTCGTGGCCATGGAAATTAGTCATACTTTCATATATTCCATGGATTTACAGTGTGTTTTATTTGGTGTCCATGCTTAAATCACTCATGAGCATGGGTATGCCCGATTTTTGATATAGAATACTCTTACTTGATCGTTCCTGACAGTTTATGTTCTTGGATCAGTTGTTCATGAACGTTCATTTGGATCTACTTCAATGCATCCCCGCCTCTCAAAGTTATAATGTATTTTGACCATCAGTTTCCCTTCTAACCCCACACATTAGGGGGCATCTGTTATACCACAATTTTCCACACCATTTTCATTGTGAGATGGCCTAACCCTTGTCCCTGACTTGCAACTTGAAATCCCAAGTTCCCTCATCAAGATCACTTAAAAAAAAACGTTTTTATTTATATCTGCAGGTTTCCTTGGTGAAATATGCCGACATCCGTGCCTTGTTAGTGTAATACCCATGGATTCCCTCAAAAAATGTGAAAAATAAAATAATTCCACATTTTTTAGCAGGGTTTTCGGTTGGTATTTTTCCCAACCTCCCTAAGCCCGTACCAAATGGAATTCAACCTCCTCAACCTCTTGAGGAGGGTATAAAATCACCTTTGGGGGCATGGATGAGGAGGACAACCTAGGTGGAAGGTTGTTTTGAAGAAATTGCAAGTCTCCCTATTCCCCTTCATCCTCTGAGTAGCATCCCTATAACTTTGAACCCTTGTTCCAACTTTCCTTCCTTTTCACTATATGGTCATAAGGTGTGTTCCTATTTGTATTGGACCATCCAAGGAAGGGAAATCATGTTCAGTGATGCTTGAAGGACCTTTTGGAGGAAATTGGGTACTTGGATTCAAGGCAATGTCGTCGGTTGGAGTTAGGTCATAACTACTTCTTTTACCATTATTAATAAAGAGTTATCTTTTCCCCATACTTGTGTAGTATTGATTCAATATGTTTATGTATGTTTAATCATTCTCCATATTTGAATCTATCTATCAATTGCTTGTATGATTTTATGCTATAAATACCTTTTGTAGCACTTTCTTGATATTCTCTTGCAGGTTAGTTCGAGCAAGAGTCAAGAGAAGTACAAAGGTTGAGGGAGAGGAAAAACACCAACTGTAAGGGTACAAGGTATGAAAATTTATTCCCTCTCTAATTAAAGTAGTTATTTCATTACAAGTCTTGTGTGTGTGGGTTAGGGTTCTGTCTTTCACTTGGTCAATCTTTGTTGTGACATGACCTAAAGTCACGAGGGAAAAATCCCATAATAGAATTGGCAACCATACTTGGGACCTTCTCCTAGTTTGGCCAATTTTAGGGTTTATCTGGTTTTCTCAGGTTTTTGCATTGTTTCCTATTGCTAGACTTTATTTTCAGATCTTTCATCATTTAGAAACTTTTCCGAAAGTTTTTTCAAGCCCCTCTTCTAGGTTGATATTTATCTTTCAAGTATAACTAACTTATATGTGCTTTGTCATTCTGTAAGGTGCGAACATCCATGTTTTTCACTTCTATGACTCGTGGATATCCGCGTGGTGTAGTTAACATAGTTGCAGACATGTGTACTTGGCTTGAAATTTTAAGTCTTTTTGCTCAGAGTTGGTTGGTCTAGTTTATTTTTTCAATATTTATTGAGCCCCCAAAGTCTATTGATGCTCTGGATTGTTGGTTAAAGTCTGTGAGAAATTTTTCTTTGTTTAAAAAGGTCTTGCTTTCTTGTAAGCTAGTCTTTGAGTTTTAGGGTGGTTAAGGTCAGTTGAAGGATTAGTTGTATATCTAGTTTGTTTTCCAGATTGATTTATTTTCTAGCGGTTAGATATTTTTCCTTTCTAATCGTTTTCCTTTCTCCTCACTTTTTTAAAAAGAAAAATAAATTTTGCCTTCTTAGTTGCATTTTCATTTCTTTTTAATGAAAAAACAAAAAATAGCTTGGTTGCTAGTTTTCTTTCCTTGTTTCCTTTGCCTTTAAATTTATCAAGAAAATAAATACTTGCAACTTGAAATCCCAAGTTCCCTCATCAAGATCACTTAAAAAAAATGTTTTTACTTATATCCACATGTTTCTTGGTGCAACGCACAGACATCTCCACCTTGCTAGTGTGCAACCCATGGATGCCCTCATTAATTTGTGAAAATGAAAATAATTCCACATTTTTTAGCGAGGTTTTCGTTCAAGCTCGTTTATCAACCTTCCTAAGCCCGTACCAAACATAATTCAACCTCCTTAACCTCTTGATGAGGGTATCAAAAACAAAATTGGGGCATGGATGGGGAGGACAATCAAGGTGCAAAGTTATGTTAACCAAATTGCAAGTCTCCCTATCTCCTCTATCCTCTGAGTAGCATTCCTTTCTCTCTCCTATGTGGCTATAGGGTGTGTTCCTATCCCT
>CBVK0101654006.1:0-12109 GCA_900067695.1 Picea abies
CATGCATATGGGGCCTCATCAACACATGTAGCATCTCTCTAGTGGGCACAACCTAATTTTTCTTTCGGACCTTATGTCATTATGGGACTTCATCTAGATCACTCAAACGTAGACAAATAGCCAGTTCACAAAGGACTATGATACTACCCAATCCACATGGAGTCTGGGAAATTTGTCAGTTTGATCCAGTTCACACATAGAATTATGCTACTACCCAATACATATGGATTCTAGGAAATTGTCACATCTATCCATCTCACACTAAATATGGACAACTAGCCTTGAATATATCCCTTTTGGTCGGCACACCAAGCATCCAATCCATAGTGACCAGGAATCCAACCAAAAGGATTAGGTGATATAGTGTGCACACACTATCCATCTAGCCCAAGCCTAGGAAACACCTCCAACCACACTCATGGTTGGCCCTCCATCTTGAAAAGCTGGGAAATTGCCAGCCCCGAAGGCTTGACACACTACTGAACCTATACAAAGTCATGCTGACTGGTGCCACAGTCAGTAACATTCCCATGAATGAATACAATATGCTACCACACTCTATAAGATACTTCCCCCAGAATCACATATGTGACTCATCACTCCCTCTTATGATGGAATTCTAGACCATGTCAAGCTTGTCACTAAAGTACTCAAACTTTACCTTTGACATAGGCTTTGTAAACATATATGTTATCTACTTGTATGTGCCAATATAATAGAGTTTCATAGCTCCCTTTTTCACCAGATATCAGATATAATGATACTTGATCTCGATGTGCTTGGACTTGTCATGAAACACATGGTTCTCAGACAACTTTATACAATTTTGGTTATCACAAAAAATACAAGTTTCCTCCAACTCAAAATCAAACAGACCTGCAAGAAACTTCCAAAGCCACACATATTCTCTACTAGTTGAACATGTTTCTATAAATTATGCCTCAGTTGTACTGATTTCCACACTAGTCTGCTTCCTACTGAGCCACGAAATCATAGATGACCCCAGACTAATGCAACATCCTGATGTACTCTTATGATCTGTGAAACTACCAGCCTAATCTGAATCAGCATAGCCTTGCAGTATTATCTAATGATATGAAACATATCGGAATCCAAAGTCTATCATACCCTTCAGGTACCTTAACACGTGATTTTCCGCAATCAAGTAAACTCATCTTGGTTCAACCATATACTAACTCAAACTGTTCACTGCAAAGCATATATCTGGCATAGTGTTCATCAAATACATCAATGAACCAATCATCTTCCTCTACATGGTGACATCCACTGTCCCTAAAGAATTATCACTCAATAAATTTATGTTCATCACCATCGATGTGGGCATGGATTTAAAATCCATCATTTAGAATCTCTTCACAATATCTACTGCACATTTTCCTTGGCTAAGGAAAATCTCTTCTGGTTTTTTCCACACCTCTAGATCCAAGAAATAATGCATCATACCCAGGTCTTTGATCTCGAACTCTAATGCAATATTTATCTTACACTCAACGAAGAGCTTCTCGTCCCTTGTTATAAATAGGTCATCCACATATAACAACATCATTGGTCCACTATTCTCAACCTTGTATTAAAGGTTGGGATATGCTTTACTCTTGGTAAAAACCAAGCTCATTAGAAAGTTGTCAATTTTACTGTACCATTCCATCTGTTGAATGTTTCATCTTGTATATCCAATTGGAACATCATACTTCTTGACATCCTAAATAATCTCACAAACCCAAGCTATTCTTATTTTCTTTGTAATCATTTTTGCAGGTCTTTGTTCTTTTTCATGTCATGATTCTCTAGAACATGCTCTTTTGGTACAATTCCATTATCTACATCTTCTATTGTTTGGTTCTTTCTTTTTGCTACACCATTATGCCAAGGAATGTAGGGAGTATTGAGCTCCCTATTAATCCAAACTTTTCTACAGAATGATTTGAAGTCATTTGATGTGAACTCTCCTCCATTATCTGACCTCAAAGTATTTCTCTTCTTTTCAAAAAGATTTTCCACAAGGGCTTTGAATTCCTTGAACTTGTTGAATACTTCGCTTTTTATTTTCAAGAAATAGATCTAATTTTTATGTGAGAAATCATCAATAAATGAAACATAATGTACATACCTGCTAAGTGAAGTGGATTTCATTGGTCCACACATGTCTAAGTGCACAATGTCCAAAACTGATTTGGCTTTGCTATCACTACTTGGAAACAGACTCTTCCTGATGGTCAGTCTATTCCATGTCTCAAAATAGAGGCTATCTAATATGTTTCCTTCTACAACTTTCATTGTAGCTTCCTCTCAAAGTTTTCATTGGTGACTTGCTTTCTTGGTAACCTTCCTGGAACACGTATATCTCCATGGTAAATTCCATGGAATTTGTAAGATAACCTACCTGAGACAAGAACAACAAGAGAAAAAATATTTCCAATATAATAGCATTTTCATAAGAGCATATCTATGGTAACAAGAATGAAGGACAAATTCATGGTAATCATCATAGCTTTACCAAGGTGACCTTCCTAGAAGAAAAAAAAGAATTATCTCCTAGAGGATATGTTAGTTCATCTTGCAAACAAGTAAAATAAGAACTTATATCAACAATACTCACATCCTTCCAAGTATTTATCGTACCTAGTAGTAATAGAACCTTTCAAAGACTATTGACACAACTATAGTGTTTACTTGTAATCTAGCAATTATCAAACTTGATATGTGCAAATTGGAAACTTAACAATTTAATGAATCAAACCTGGAACCTAAAGGCTTATCTCCAACAATGAGTGTTGTTTCTTTTCTTTCGAGTCTTCTTCACTCAAGATGAAAAGTATTCTCTACAAAATGTCCCCTGTACTAAGACAATATCCTTTCTTGATAAAAATCTAAGTTAGGGAATATAATGAAAATAAAATCTCAAATCTCAAACTTAATCAATCTAATACTTTAATTAAAGTCAACTTATAACTTTAAATTTGACCATAGGTTAGTATAATAATCATAACTTCAATAGATCAAAATACAACTAGATGTTCATAAGATCATGGTAATTCCATAACAACTAGAGGTATATCAAAACAATCAAACCTGGAGTGCATTTTTCCTCTGAATGTGTTGGATCTGAGATCCCTCTGGATCTACGATTATTGCTAGGAAAAAATATCCCTTCTCCTACAAACACACTCAAGATAGTGATATAGTTTAAACATATGCAAGTACATATACAAGCAGCGGAAAGCAACGATGAACCCTAAAACTTCAAAGTTCTCCAACTTGCAATCTAAAGGTAGTTGGAGATGCGTTAGGGTAGGGCACACCTGTTTGTGAAGGACTTAGGCCAAACTTCCTAGAAAATGTGCTTAGCGAGCTTGAAAAAATAAATTGTGCAACGACATGGTACTGCAGAAAGGTGTTGTGGAAAACTATTGTGGTGAGTCAAATCTCTTGATCTTCCTTCTAGCGATTAGATTGTCTGAAGCAAACCAACTCTCATACCTTGTTGAATTTTTGCTAAAACTAGTTAGGGCTAGATTTCCCATAGAAATTTAACTACTTTTACATGATCATTTTTCCATTGATGATGTTACATCATCGTCACCCAACCATAGGCACCTACATCTTCCACCCCCGATCACAACACACAAATATCTATCCTAGGAAACCCTCTTGGGGAAGAAAATCTAGAAGAAAATCTTCAATGTAGATTCATCAACCAAGTAGAGTGTCATTACAATGCTCTCTAAGAGATAAATATCCCAGATAACCCTTCTACTCAAAGGAAAACCCTGCTACTAGACTTGTGCCTTGTCACCAGAAGATACACCAAGTATTATTCCAAGACATACACCAAGAGATACACCAAGGAACAATCCAAACCCTGGTGCATTACCCTAGCAAGGTAGAGCATGAGAGAGAGACCAACCAATACCAAGAGATGCACCTTATCCTTCCTCATGTAGATGCAATTGCAACTCTCGACCAAAATTATGTTATACCTAAGTGTGTTGTGATGATCAAATGAGTAAGGTGTCACCTTATTTATACTTATTCTTCTAGTGAAATTTTCCCATAGGGTCGGCCTATCTTTTCTGGCAAATATAACTTAGTTTTATTTTTTCTGGGAGGGCCGACTTCTCATATTGCAAGTAAAAAATATAATAATTATTATTTTCCTCAGCCGAAATTACAAATGTACTTTAGCATTATTCTTTTAGGGTTTTGAATTGATCAAATACAATAAGAATATATTCTGCGGCTACATAATACCTCAACAAGGACAACCTGTATGGGGACATGCTATGTAGACAAAAATTGATTCTTCGTCAAAGAATCACACTTGGGACTTAGTTCCCCAATCGCCAGGAAAGAACATTGTCAAGTGTTTATGGTTCTATGGAACCAAATTTAACTCTAAAGGTGTTTTTGAGAAACATAAAGCATGCTTGGTTGCAAAGCGATCTTCTCAGCAAGAAGGTATCGACTACACTGAGAAATTTTCCCTTGTTGCAAATATGAACTCTGTTTAATTGATTCTTTCCCTTGTTGTTTGTTTTGGATGGAAAATCCATCAGATGGATGTGAAGAGTGTTTTTATTCATGGATACCTATCTGAATAAATTTTCATGGAACAACCACCTGGTTTTGTGACAGTTTCTAACTTGGTTTGTCGACACGAGAACTTTATTTATGGTTTAAAGCAGGCTCCTCGTGCTTGGTATGATAACATCGACAATTTACTTCTTTGAATTGGTTTCAAAAGTTGTGAATCTGATCACAACTTGTATGTACTCCATACCAATGGAGACACTTTGCTTGTTCTTGTATATGTACATGATTTTCTCATTACTAGCAATAATAATGATCTCATTCTTAGATTGAAGAAACAACTTGTTGACTCCTTTGATATGACAGATCTTGGTACTCTGCATTAATTTTTGGGTCTTCAAGTACTACCACTTTATGATGGATTTTTCATTTCTCAGTATAAATATGTGATGGATCTTTTGACATGTTTTAATATGGTTTATTACAAGCCTTGTGCTACTCCTTTTTAGTCTGGAGTAAATCTTACCAAAATATTTCAAACACTCGTGGTTGATGCTACTCTCTATCGACAATTGGTCAACAATATTATTTATCTTACTCGTAGTCGACCTGACATTTCCTTTGTTGTTAGTGTGGTTTCTAAGTTTATGTAGGACCCTAAATAAATCCATTGGAAATAAGTCAAACGAATTATTCACTATCTAAAAGGTACCACTCATTTTGGTATCAAGTATTGTAAAAGTTCAGATTCACTAGTCGGTTTCACGGACTTCGACTAGGTTGGCGACGGTGATGATCGAAATTCCACTTATGGCTATGTGTTTCTCTATAGCACTAGACCTTTGGTGTAGTCATGCAAGAAATAAAAGGTAGTCTCATTGTCGATTACAGAAGCAAAATATCATGGTGTCGTTGAAGCAGGTACTGAAGCAGTATGGATTCACCAAATTGTGGGAGAGCTTGTCCTTCGTGTTTAGACCTTGAATACAATCTACTATGATAAACTAAGTTCTATACATGTTGTTGACAATCCTGTTACCCATAGTAAGATGAAGCATGTTGAGAGTCATGCTCACTATTTGAGACAGTTGGTTCATGAGAACATTGTTTCTCTTGAATATTGCATAACAAATATCATGTCACTGATATCTTCACCAAACCATTAGTTGAACCTAGATTTATCAATCTCCACACAATGCTTGGGTTCAAGAAGATGCAATTATGGGGTGGTGTCCTAATGACATAATTTCATCTTTTGGTACTCTAGAGTTGTGTGTTGATGGGGGATGTTGGAACATCAGGTATTGATGGTTCATCACACATCTCCTGGGTTCATTCAGTTGAGATTTCAACCTACATATGGATAGATTCGGTCGGACGATCGACCAATGCACTACACTAGTCAGTCGAGTAGTCGACGTACCTATCGGTCAGATAATCGACCAACAGTCGAAGATAGTCAGGTAGTGGATCGACCAACCCAATAATTGACTATGATTTGGATGCATAGACGCTTAGATTGGGAAACCTTGTCAAGCCGACTCGATAGAGAAAATTTGGCGGAGTCAACTCTAATCATTGATGGTTACATGTGGAAAAGATCTTCTAGATTCTATGAAAGTTGGTTAGATATTGAAACTATAAAAGACGACCCCTTGGTTCGTTATCATCATCAGATATTATGCAATAGATCATGCAGATCAAGATGTACAACATGCATTGTGATGTTATGATCATAGTGCACTTTGCTTTAAGTGTTGTAACAGTTTCTTTAAACACCACCTTTTTGTATTCGATTTTTTTTTCATCTTTGATTACCTACAGTAGTGTGTCCTCCATTTCATGTCATGTTCCACTCTATTCCCCAACAGATCCAATGGAAAAATCTCTACATACAGCATTTGGAATATTTTTATATGAAATTTAACTATTTAATCAATGTTTTGAAAGAGAATTAAAAACATTTCAACTATCAAAAAGTATCTTTTTTATTATTTTATTTATTTAATCTTAATAAAACAATGTAGGCTTATATTAATAATATGATAATAAAAATTATTTATATAATGAATTTGATTTTATTAGATTCAATTATTCTATCAAATTTGATTTTTATATGTTTAACTTAAAGTTTATAAATAGAGTATTTCAATCTTAATTTAGTCAAATTCATTAGTAAAATGTTAAACGTTAATTTTATCATTTGAACTATTTATTTAAGTTATGTTGCTCCTAAAAAAATTATAAATTATAGGTTGTAAGTTAAAAAAAATGTGATTATTAATTATAACTTGAAGCATATAAAGTGTACTTCAAAAGCACAAGAACTATGCATGGGAGGAGTTGAAAAGCTTCCTATACAAGCATATCAACATTCAAAAGTGGAACATAGCTTAGCTTTCAAGTTGTTTGGGTGGATGGCTTCAACTAGGATTTTTGTATAATGTTTCCATTGTTTCGCCTCCCATGGTGCTTCTTCCTTATTTGAAAATGGCTCTAGTAAATTCTTGTTAGATATTTTCAATTCAGATTTATTGTAATTCACCATATTTCTGGTGTATTTTTTTTTATTAGTGCTCGTTTCCAAAGTTCATATCTTGTCTTACTAAATTCAAATTCATGTGGTTTCTTTAGGGGTTCCTACTACTCTTATTCTTTACGTCAAGGTAGCCTTTCATGTTTCCTTAGAAGTGACAACACTAATTGAAATTAACATAGTTTTTGGTTTGCCTCCCATTGTTATGTTTGTAATAACCATGGTTGGTTTTGGGGTGTCTCCTTGAAACCTTTTTGTTAGGGTGACAAGGCCACTCCTCATTCGGGTCTTGAAAATCTTTTTATGAAGATGTTGGATAGATAGTCTTGCTCTCTTAAGCATCTTTTAATAAGCATTTATGTGTTTTTGCAAAAGTAGATTCACCTCCCCTCCTTGAAATTGAAATTGATCTCTCCTAATTTGGTTTGGAAGATCTTTGGAAAAGGGAGGGTTTTTGTAAATTCAAGAACTATGAACCTTCCTCACAAGGATTTTAAAAACGCGCAAAGCATCACTAGGATGGTTTAAGATTTTGTGTAGGTTTGAGGAGAGTTCCATCCTTTGCATGAAATTATGGCACCTCAACTTCGGTGAAATTAAATTTCTATGAAAAAATAATTATTAACATTAATATAAAATGGTAATAGTTGATTGATTTTTAGATTATTTTTTATTTACCTTATAATTTTTTTATATTTTATGCTAGTATGGAGTGAAAAAAAATAATTAATAGAATTCAATTTGAAGTTCATACATACATATTATGAAAACTGATTTCCCATCATTCAAAGCAAGGTTATATAGAGTTTACTTTATGTACAAAGAGAAACTTAGTTCAAAATTAATTTACACAAAAGGTGGAATTGCAAATGTTAGAATTCTTATCAAAACTACTATTATGGCTAGGGAAAATAGATGAAATACTTTCTGCCATTGAAATGTGAATGCATATGCTTCATTGAAATAAAATCTATCATTGAAATGTGAATGTATATGCTTCTTTGAAACAAAATCTATAATTAACAAACTCTATAAAAAAAAACATCGCAAACTAAAAATTAAACATAAATCACATAGAGACCTTTTATTGTGTAATTCTAAGTGCCACAGCCAAGCAACAAGAATCATATCCATCATACATTTAAAAAATAGGACTATTTGAAAATAGAAAATAAAAAAAATTACATGATTTATTTGTCAATTGCAAAGCATGCAAAGCAATTGAGAGTAGTAAGTTTGACAATATTTAGATACTCAAAACCAAAATATGATGTCCCTTTACATTGTCAACTGTAAGATCAAGCAATGAAATACATGGATCAAACTTGAAAGTCCTATGTTTACAAGAATAATTGTAAGATCAAGTAATGAAATACATGGATCAAACTTGAAATTCCTATGTCCACAAGAATATCTAGACAAATAACTCCATTGATTGCCAATATAGCTCTCTACCAGGTTGCTCTCTATTAGTGTCCATGACATTGAGAAGCATTACGCATCCTAGAATGAAAAATGAAAGAATCTTCTGGTTTGGCAAAGGAAAATAATAGATGAGATTGAAGTAGTGTATTGTATGATGATGAATTTGGTCCTTAATCTACGTAAGGTCTCTCTATCTATATCCTCAAATGATTATGTCTCTAGATGGTTAACCATGTGAGACTGCAACCATCACATGGTTAAGGATGCCTCTTTGTTCATGAGACTGAATAAAGTTAAGGAGAGTAAAATCTATGTGGCTGATGATTTTTCTCTAGATGTTGCTACTCAGGGTGATGTTTCTTGTCGACATGGTAAGATTGTCGACGTCTATCATGTGCCAAATCTCAATGCCAATTTGTTTTTTGTTGCTCAGTTGACATAGACAGGTAATATTGTGGAATTTTGGCCAGATAGGTTCTATGTTCGTGATTTGAAGAAAGGTAAATCAATTGTCATTGGCGGGCTTCTCAACCCGACGGAAATTTTTTACAAGTTTCATGACTCAACTCGACCTGAACCCGAACCAACAACACTTGTTTCTCACACCAACAAGCGAAGTCAAATTTGGCATGAGTGACTCAAACATCTGCATTTCTAAAGTCTGTAGGCACTGGAAACTCAAAACATGGTTGCTAGTTTTCCAATGGTGTTTTCCCCTGAAGGAGTCTATAAGGGTTGCGTACTTGAGAAGCATCATCAGGCACCATTCGACTTTGGAAAAGCATGGAGAGAAAAAAACCTACTTGAATTGGTTCATGGTGATTTATGCTACATAAATTTACCTTCACTCACAAGTGCAAGACATATTTTGACTTTCATTGATGATTTCTCTCGCTTTACATGGGTTTAAGACATATTTTGACTTTCATTGATGATTTCTCTCGCTTTACATGGGTTTACTTTCTAAAGAATAAGGGCTCTCTATCTATATCCTCAAATCATTATGTCTCTGGATGGTTAACCATGTGAGACTACAACCATCACATGGTTAAGGATGCCTCTTTGTTCATGAGACTAAATAAAGTTAAGGAGAGTAAAATCTATGTGGTTGATGATTTTTCTTTGGATGTTGCTACTCAGGGTGATGTTTCTTGTCGACATGGTAAGATTTTCGACGTCTATCATGTGCCAAATATCCATGCCAATTTGTTTTATGTTGCTCAGTTGACATAGACAGGTAATATTGTGGAATTTTGGCCAGATAGGTTCTATGTTCATGAATTGAAGAAAGGTAAATTAATTGTCATTGGCGGGCTTCTCAACCCGATGAATTTTTTTACAAGTTTCGTGACTTGACTCGACCTGAACCCAAACCAACAACACTTGTTGCTCACATCGACAAGTGAAGTCGAATTTGGCATGAGTGACTCAAACATCTGCATTTCTGAAGTCTGTAGGCACTGGCAACTCAGAACATGGTTGTTGGTCTGCCTCCCCTTGTTATGTTTGTAATAACCATGGTTGGTTTTGGGGTGTCTCCTTGAAACCCTTTAGTTAGGGTGACAAGGTCACTCCTCATTCGGGTCTTGAAAATCTTTTTATGAAGATGTTGGATAGATAGTCTTGCTCTCTTAAGCATCTTTTAATAAGCATTTATGTGTTTTTGAAAAAGTAGATTCACCTCCCCTCCTTGAAACCAAAATTGATCTCTCCTAATTTGGTTTGGAAGATATTTGGAAAAGGGAGGGTTTTTGTAAATTCAAGAACTGTGAACCTTCCTCACAAG
Organism: Picea abies; assembly: GCA_900067695.1. Lineage (NCBI taxonomy): Eukaryota > Viridiplantae > Streptophyta > Pinopsida > Pinales > Pinaceae > Picea > Picea abies. Next base: position 10,299 of record CBVK0101654006.1, read on the forward strand.
GATTTTAAAAATCCACAAAGCTTCACTAAGATGGTTTAAGATGATGTGTAGGTTTGAGGAGAGTTCCATCCTTTGCATGAAATTATGGCACCTCAACTTTGGTGAAATTAAATTTTTATGAAAAAATAATTATCAATATTAATATAAAATGGTAATAGTTGATTGATTTTTAGATTATTTTTTATTTACCTTATAATTTTTTTATATTTTATGCTAGTATGGAGTGAAAAACAATAATTAATAGAATTCAATTTGAAGTTCATACATACATATTAGGAAAACCGATTTCCCATCATTCAAAGCAAGGTTATATAAAGTTTACTTTATGTACAAAGAGAAACTTAGTTCAAAAGTAATTTACACAAAACATGAAATTGCAAAGGTTAGAATTCTTATCAAAACTACTATTATGGTTAGGGAAAATACATAAAATACTTTCTACCATTGAAATGTGAATGCATATGCTTCATTGAAACAAAATCTATCATTGAAATGTGAATGTATATGTTTCTTTGAAACAAAATTTATAATTAACAATTAACAAAATCTATAATTAACAAACTCTATTAAAAAAAAACATTACAAACTAAAAATTAAACATAAATCACATAAAGACCTTTTATTGTGTAATTCTAAGTGCCACAACCAAGCAACAAGAATCATATCCATCATACATTTAAAAAATAAGACTATTTGAAAATAGCAAATAAAAAAGATTACATAATTTATTTGTCAATTACAAAACATGCAAAGCAATTGAGAGTAGTAAGTTTAACAATATTTAGATACTCAAAACCAAAATATGATGTCCCTTTACATTGTCAAGTGCAAGATCAAGCAATGAAATATATGAATCAAACTTAAAAGTCCTATATCTACAAGAATAATTGTAAGATCAAACAATGGATCAAACTTGAAAGTCCTATGTCCACAACAATATTTAGACAAATAACTCCATTGATTGCCAAGTTCCCTCGATTCCTAAACCCATCTTTCTCAATCTTCAATCTTCTCTCAAATTTAAAAACACTAGAAGACGTTTCATACTCATCAATTCTGTGCAAAACATAAAAAAAAAAAAAACCACATGACTGATCTCATAATATTTTCCGATAAATTACCCTTAATAATAACCCACAAAACCATCAAACAAAAACGATGGATACTCTCTTCACCTCAACCCTTGTGAGTGAAGTAAGGGTCAATGGGTTGAGGGTTGGTCCTCACTAAAATTTATTAAGGTTTTCCGTTGTGTTACTGGGTATTACTCACCTAAATACACACCAAAGTATCAAACAAAACAAATGGGTGGCTTGATTGGTATTTATTGCCCCTAAAAAATGAAAAGACAAAGGGCCTTAAATGAACTTAATGTGATTATTCTCATCAAAATTATGTCATAGAAATATAAACTAATAACTGGGGTCGTGGCTATGCACTGCCTATCAAAATTTACATTAAAAAAAATAAAAAAAAATACCAAAGGTAGTCACACATCGATCATCTCAACAAAAGACCATATTCTTTTCAGTGGCATTCCTCTAATAGTTGTACCTGCATATCAAAATAAAGATTTTGAAGGCCAGTTGAAGCAACGCCGGGCCCTGCCAGATCCGCCCACTTTATAAAAGCATCATCATCGTCCATGTCCTGCACTTTATAAAAGCATCATCATCCATGTCCGCTCCTCTCCAAACCAGAGGCCAAAGAAGAATTAAGAAAACAAAACAGAGGGGAAAGCCGTTTTTGGGGGTTAGTTAAGTTAATCTTACACGTAATTATAAGGGCAAATTTGAGAGTAGGGTTTAGTC
>CBVK0101654014.1:0-17035 GCA_900067695.1 Picea abies
CATAATTGATTCCCCCCCCCCCCCCTCTCAGTTATATTTCCAACAATTGGTATCAAAGTCGGTGCCTTTGATCAAAGGTAGATCCATAAGCTTGAACATGAATAGTCATGAAGGAAGTTCAGCTAATAGAGCTCCTATGTTTGATGGAACAAACTTTCCCTTCTGGAAAATAAGGATGAGAACGTATTTAATGTCTTTGGGTGCTGATGTTTGGGATGTCGTTGAAACTAGATATGTGAAGCATATAGTCTTGGCCTCAAAAGATGATAAGATGGAGTTTAGATTTAATGCAANNTATAGTCTTGGCCTCAAAAGATGATAAGATGGAGTTTAGATTTAATGCAAAAGAAATGAATTCCATCCTCAGTGGACTTGCAGAAGCCGAGTTTGTCAAAATCATGCACTGTGATTAAGCAAAAGTTATGTGGGACAAGTTGATAAGTAGTTATGAAGGTCATGAAAAGGTGAAAGACGCAAAACTTCAAATTCACAAACTGAAATTTGAGCAGTTAAATATGGATGAAGACGAAACTATCAGTAAGTACTTCTTACGTATAGAAGAACTTGTCAACACTATGAAAGGTCTAGGTGAAAAGATAAATGAATCTTTTCTAGTCCAGAAAATATTAAGATCTCTTCCTGATAGATTTAACTCAAAGGTCTCCGCTATAGAGGAAATAGTTGATCTCAAAACATTGACACTAGATCAACTTCTTGGAACCCTAACTGCTTATGAAATGAGAATCATCAAAGGTAAATCTACTACAAGAGAGGCATCTTTTAAAGTAGAGAAAAAAACAGACTCCAATATAGATGAGATTGAAGCAAATTTTGTGAGAAGACTGACGAAAGGATCAGGCAAATACAAAGGTAAACTGCCCTTAAAATGTTTCAACTATGGTAAGAGAGGTCATTTTTCATCTAAGTGTCCTCACAAAAGAAAGGATCAGACATATGACGATGAAGAGAACAACAAACACAAGAAGGTCTATAAAGAGAATAATTTTAAGAAGAAAATCCTTTGTGTAAACAATGATGACGATCCCTCAGATGATGAAAGCAATGACTCTTCTATTGAAGATAAAATAAATGATATCATGCTAATAGATTTAGAATATATAAACAATGAAGATACAGGGAGTGAGTTCGTTGGTTGTGAATCAGTAGTAGATCTTCAAGGAGAACTTGTCAGTGCCATGGAAGAGATTGATAGACTCAGAGAAAAGAAAAGAAAAAAAAAACAATTACTGCTCAGGTATGAGAAAACATGCAATGAACCATCTGAAGAAATTGCTTTGTTGAAGGTTAAGTTAGAAGAAGCTAAGAAGATTGAATACATCCTCAAACAACAATTGAAGGAAGCCGAAACAAAAGGTGAAAAATTGGAAGTTGAAGTAGTGACTGTCAGAAAATATCTAGAGAAATTTTAGGCCTTATATCATCAGAATCTGACAAGTATTAAAGCCTCAGAAGGAATAGCCTCCATTCTGAATCAACAAAGGAATTCAAAGTTGAAAATTGGTTTGGTTTATGAAGATGGATCAAGTAGTGTCAGCCAAGCAATAAAGAATCCATCAAGTTTGTCAAATCTACAACCATTGACAACAACAAACCTGCAGAAACAAAGGAAGAGAATCAGCTACCAAGGAGGAGTGAAGGAAAAGCTACCATAACTGAATCTGTAGAACAAAGAAATAATACACCCTCTGCTCAAGGAAATCATCAACATGGAAGAAATCGACCTGCTCAAAGAAGACAACCATTTTCCAGGTACAAAGATTTTGTCTATGGATATTGTTTTTACTGCTCTAACTTTGGCCACAAAGCTATAAACTGTCCTTTAAGATTTAGACATGAGCAATCAAGACAACCAAGGAATAAATATTTGCCACAAAAAAGAATGAGACAACCAAGTAACAAAAAACCATATACTGCAAATCATGTGATGGTTGGGAAAAGGACACAGATTAAGCATAACAATCGTTATGATCCTTTATTCAGTGAACCAGAATGTTACATCTGCCATAATTACGAACATAAAGCTACAGACTGTCGCTTAAAGAACTATAAGCCAGACTCAAATAACAGAGCTGAAAATGTCGAGGTTTGGAAGAAGAAAGAAGATAACGAGTGTGGATCAGTGTTGTTATCTCAAAGACAAAAGAACCCCTGGTATATTGACAGTGGATGCTCCAGTCATATGACAGGTGACAAAAGTAAATTCATATCACTCAAAGAAAGTAAATCAGGAAATGTGACTTTTGGAAATGATGCTCTAGGAAAGATTAGAGGTAAAGGTCTAGTAAGCTTAAATAATGGAAGAGGCAAAGCTCAAGATGTATTATTTGTTGAGGGATTAAAGCATAATCTTCATAGTGTCAGTTAGGTGTGTGACAGAGGATGTGAAGTCACTTTCACTGCCAAGAATTGTAAAATAAAAGCAGTGAACACAGGAGAGTTGATTGCAAAAGGGGTTAGAATTGAAAACAATGTCTATGTTCTGAAGGAAGATAAGGAGAAATGTCATTTAAGCAAATTTGAAGAAGTTTGGTTATGGCACAGAAGGCTTGGACACCTGAATTTTGATCATATTGTCAAACTTAATAATGAAGGTGTTGTGAAATATCTTCCAAGAATATCTAAGCCTCATAACTCTATATGCAAATCCTGTCAAATGGGGAAGTTGACTCGTGCTCAATTCAAATCGAAGAGTTTCACATATTTAGAGAAACTGCTTCAAATTGTTCATATGGATTTGTGTGGACCATCGCAAAAGGAAGGAACTGGAGGAGAACATTATTTTATGTTGGTAATTGATGACTTCTCAAGACTTACATGGGTTGCCTTTCTGAGAGAAAAATTTGATGCATTTGAGAAGTTCAAAACATTTAAGGCGCTAGTTGAGAATCAGATAGGAAGGAAGTTAAAGGAAATTCGCTTAGACAGAGGAGGATAATTTCTGTCAAGAGATTTCAAATAATTACGTGACAAACATGGAATTAAAAGAGAATATACTATTCCAGGTAATCCCCAACAAAATGGAGTTGTAGAATGACAAAATAGATTAATTCAATAGATGGCAAGGGCTGTGATGAGTGAAAGGGACATTTCACTAACCTTCTGGGTGGAGGCTATTCACACGGTTGTTCATATTCTGAACAAAGCGCATCTAAGGTTGAACAGTGATAAAACTCCATATGAGTTGTGGTTCGGTCGACCTGCATCAATCAAGCACTTCAAAGTATTTGGAAGTAAATGTTACATCAAAAATAATGATGATCATCTAGGAAAATTTGATGGTAGAGCTGATGAAGGTATCTTCTTAGGATATGCAACGAACAGTAAAGGATATATATGCTTTAACAAAATAATGCATAAATTAGTAGACTGTATTGATGTTCCAATTGATGAAGAAGCTCCTATAAAAGATCAACAGAGAACAAGCACTGAGTCAGATGAAGAAGATGATGAGAATAATGAAAATGGAGAACAACAAATCTCAGAGTCGCAAGAAGATGATGAATTAGGTGGAGAAAAGACACCCAGACAAGAAGAGTCAAGACAATAATCAACATCAAATCCTTCCTCCAGAATTACTCAAAAGAATCATCCTACAAGTCAGATAATTGGTGAGAAAGACAAAGTTGTACAAACCAAAAGAAGGATAATCAAAGACACCGAGCAATCACATATAGCCTTCGTATCCATGGTGTAACCCAAGAACTTTAATGAAGCCAATAATAATGTAAATTGGTTAAAATCAATGAATGAGGAACTGGATCAGATTGAAAAGAATGACACTTGGGAACTTGTTCCTAGGCCAACAAATAAAAATGTAATAGGATCCAAATGGGTCTACAAAAATAAGATGAATGAGCAAGGAAATATTATAAGAAATAAGGCTAGATTGGTCTGCAAAGGGTATGCTCAAATAGAAGGACTGGATTTTGATGAAACATTTGCGCCCGTAGCAAGATTAGAAGCTATTAGAATGTTTCTTGCCTATACTTGTCATAAGAATTTTAAAGTCTATCAAATGGATGCCAAGTCAACTTTTCTAAATGGATATCTAAAAGAAGAAGTCTATATGGAACAACCAGAGGGTTTCCAACTGTCAGATAACCCTGACTTTGTCTGCAAGCTAAAGAAAGCCTTATATGGGTTGAAACAAGCTCCTCGTGCCTGGTATTATAGACTAGATACGTATCTTCAAGACCAAGGGTTCAAGAGAGGAACAATTGACTGCAATCTATATATCAAAACAGAGGATAATGATTTTCTCATTGTGTTGGTCTATGTAGATGACATCATCTTTAGAAGTAATAATACTTCATTGGTACAATGGTTTGCTTCTACCATGCAGTCTGAATTTGAAATGTCTATGATAGGGGAATTGTCATTTTTTCTTGGTCTGCAAATTACTCAAAGGTTTGAAGGAATATTTCTTTCCCAGGAGAAATATCTAAGAGAAGTGTTAAAAAGGTTTCAAATGGAAGATTCTTCACCTATGAGCACACCTATGGTCACTAGATGCAAGTTAAGAAAGGATGATGAATCACCTGATGTTGATCAGAGTTCATATAGGTCTATGATAAGCAACCTTCTGTACATCACAACATATCATCCAGACATAATGCATGCTGTTGGAATGGTAGGAAGGTATCAATCTGCACCTAAACAGAGTCACTTGTTAGTTGTCAAAAGAATTTTCAGATATTTGAAAGGAACAATGAACTATGGCCTATGTTATCCTAGGAATCAAAATTTTCAATTATCCGTCTATTCAGATGTTGATTGGGCTAACTGCATGGATAAAAGGAAAAGCACTAGTGGAGGTGCATTCTTCTTAGGAGATTCTCTTGTAGCATGGTTGAGCAAGAAGCAAGGTTCCATTTCCTTATCAACTACAAAAGTTGAATACATTGCAGCTGCCACTTGTTGTACCCAAGTATTATGGATGATTCAGACACTTGCAAACTTGGAGGTAAAGTATACTACACTGATCCCAATTCCTTGTGATAATACTAGTGCAATTAGTGTGTCAAAGAATCTTGTATTTCCCTCCAAGACCAAGCATATACCCATCAAGTATCACTTCTTGAGGGAACAGGTAATCAACACTGTTGTTTCTTTGCATTATATTCCATCCAAAGATCATATTGTTGATATCTTCACTAAACCGCTTGCAAGATCTCAGTTTGAGTATATGCGCTAGAAGTTGGGCGTGACCCTGTTATCAAGCTAAATAGTCTATCTGATTAGGGGGAGAGTGCTCCTAGTATATCTGATTAGGGGGAGCACAGAGTCACTCTCTGTTTTCTATGACATTGATATGAAAGGGGGAGAAAAATGTGTGTTCTGGATGCTGCAGTTGGAGGTCTAAGCAGAATAGTGTAGCATTTAAGGGTTGCCATCAATGCCAAAGGGGGAGATTGTTGGCATGTTTACAGAAAGAGTGTGCTTGTCATTGATGGAAAGATCAACATCGACAATGGCATATTGGCAATAAGGAGAACTTGTTTCAAGTTCGTAAGCTCAGGAGGTCGAGCGCAAAATGTGTCAGCCGGGCACTAGAAATCTTTTGGGAAGACATAGAAGGGTCGAGTCCCTTAGAGACTGAACAAGTTCGAGAAGCTCAAAAGAGATAGTGCAAAGAGTGCACAAGAGTTGGACTTATTCCAAGTCCTGAAGCTCAGGAGGAATAGTGCAGAGTTGCATGAAAAGCGCAAGTGTGCCCAGGGTTGAGGTTAACTTCATTGCCAAAGCTCAGGAGAGATAGCATTTTCAGAAATGCAGACGAGACCCAAAGTCATCAGGACTCGCAGAAGAATCAAAGGTCAAGGCCTTTGACACTTACAAATTCTTCCAAGATCACGAGGTAAATCTTGACCGTCCATTGAGAGAGGACACATGGAAAGAGATCAACATTTCGCTGACTTGCATATCGAAAAATCAGAGATAGGAGAAGCAATAATTCGCGAAGTCTGAGTTTGTGATTTGATTTCAACCATTGGCTGGAAGGAGAGATCTGGACTGTCGATCTAACACAAGCGGAGTTTGAGGGTTCAGAGTTTGGGAGAACGGAGTTAGCTAACCTCCAAAGACGTGAAGCGTGAAGCCCCAAATCGCTTAGTAGTCGGGCCCAGGTCATAGCCTAACATCATAATCGAAGAGGCTTAGTGGGAGGAGCTAGCGCCTAGAGGATTCGTTGATTCGAAAATTAGGAATCGTGAGTATTGGGTTGGCCCATAGCCGAATACTTGAAGTCACGAGTCACAAAGCGCCTTTTGGTCAGGCCTGTGGTCACATCCAGTGGTCATGTGGAGAGGAAGGGGCTTAGCCAGAAAAGATAGCGCCCACTATGAAGTTTTCTCAAGAAGGGAAAATGCACCAAAGGGATGAGCCCACAGAGGTTCTCTCTGTAACTGATAGAACAGACTGATTGTATCTGCCAGAGAATTCGACGAGCTTCATGGTGATCGCCAGAGGAGCTGAAGAGTCTCGAGGTAGCTGCCAGTGGAATGAAGACTCATCATAGAGACAATTGACAGATGGAAAAGTGTCAAAGACTGTAACTGCCAGAGAAGCCAAAGAATCGTAGGATAACGTCCAATGATGAAGAACAAACTTAGTATCATTGCAAGAGAAGATGAAGTGCTGACAAAAAAAAATATGATCAATCAGACGTCTTGGCATGAAAAAAACATGCAGAACAGAGAAGAGAGAGAGCACTTTTGAATGCTATGAATGTGGGTAGAAGAAGACCGAGTGTATTATCTGAAGTGGTAACAGAGGCACAACACAAATATGCAGAGGAAGCACAAAGCATAAAATGAAGAAGAGAAACTTAATAGAGCGTAGTCATGCACACGAGGAGAAAGAGTAGAGCATATAAACGAAACTAAGCATAGAAGCTGAAGGAGGCAGAGGAGACATGGAGCTGTAACATACCATATTAGAGATAGAGAAAGTAAGTAAAGTTTTGTAAGATTCAATCAGGGTGGTAGGGTTGTGCTAGGGAGGATTGCAGTCCTCTGAATTCTAGTTGGTGCTAGAAGATATTCTGGGAGTTGGTGCTTCCATCTAGTGGGTGCTAGAGAAACCTGGGAGTTGGTGCTTCCATCTAGTTGGTGCTCTCTGCAAGTTGTAGCTTTCTATCAGAGGTTGTAGCCTCATATTTGAGTTGGAGCTCAAAGACTGTGATGTACATGAAAGTTGGAGCTTGATTGACATCNNNGGGTTTCCTCATGAAAATCAATGTCTCTATGTATTCTGTGTGATTGATCAAATGGTGTATATCTATGCATGTTAAGTTATCAACAACACATTAAATAATAATCACGAAAGAATAAGAAAATAACCAGAAAAGTTTCAAGCTTATATACATAACTGATTCACCCCCCCCCCCCCTNNNNCCCCCCCCCCTCAGTTATATTTCCAACATCTATATCACCAAAAATATGATTTTTTGGATGATGCTTTTGAACAAATATGGATGGTGTCTTTGGATATTGACGTTCTATTTCTTCTTTTTCTTTCTTTTCTTCTTCTTCTTCCTTTTCTCGTTCATTGTAGATTGTCTCCTCTAGATCTTCATTTGTTTGTGACTTTTCCTTTCAAGGTATTGCTTCATACACTCTTACATCAATACTATATACAACCTTGCGTTGTAGGCCTTGCTTCCAAATGCATAGCCAAGAAAGATACCTTCATCTGTTATGGAATCAAACTTGCCTAAATTATCTTCATTTCTCTTTATACAACACTTGCTCCCAAATACTTTGAAGTATTTGATTGTAGTTGGTCTACCTATCCATAATTCATAAGGTGTCTTGTTGTTGTTCACTCTAATTTGTGCTCTATTAAAAATTGTAGATTGATTTATTGATTGCTTCTCTCCAAAAGGTGTATGGTAGTTTGGCTTCATTCAACATTGTTCTAGCCATTTCTTGTGCAGTTCTGTTCTTCCTTTCTACAACTCCATTTTGTTGTGGAGTCCTTGTTGGCAAAAAATGTCTCTTGATTCCATGATTCTCATAGAATTCATCAAAATCATAAGAGGTAAACTGGCCTCATCTGTCTGATTTTAAGCACTTGATTTTTAAATCAGTCGCATTTTCAACTAGGGCTTTGAAATATTTAAACTTCTCAAATGCTTTAGATTTTTCTTTAAGAAATGTAACCCATGTCATTCTTGTGCAATAATCCATAAGCAACATAAAATAACTCTCAGCTTTTAAATTTTGTGTTCTTGTTGGCTCGCAGAGGTCCGTGTGTACAAGTTCCAATGTCTTTGATGTTGAGTACTCCTTTGTTTTGAAACTAACTCTCATTTGCTTCCCATGTTGACATGGCTTGCAAATTGTCAGTGGGTTTTGAGATCCTTGACATATCTCTTACTGCTTGTGTCTTGCTGATTTTTACTAGATTTTCAAAGATTATATGACCCATCCTTCTATGCCATAACCAACTTTTGTTTACTTGTCCCATACAACATTTTTCTCCTTTGACTTCATCAAGAATGTATGCATTGCTCGCAATTTTTGTTTGCATTTCCCACTAATCTTCCCGAACCTATTTTTTTTTATCTCACATCCTTTAGAATGAAATGTGAGGTTGTAACCTTGATCACACATTTCACCAACACTTATAATATTGTGTTATAACCCTTCAACATACAAGACATTATGTGTTTTAGTATTTCCATTATCAAGACTAACGATACATTTTCTAACTATCCTTGCAGAAGCATTATCCCTAAAGGTATTGTTGCCTCCTTTTTCTTCCTTTAGGGTGAGAAATTTGTTATGATTCCCCATCATGTGTTTTTAACATCCACTATCAATGTATCGTTGATTTCCTTTGTCTTGAGCATACATTGGAAGTCCACATTCTTCCTTCTTTGGTTCTTTTTGCTTCATTTTCCACACTTTTGTGTATTCTTCTCTATGCTTGGTAAGAGCATCTTCTTCCTTGTTTTGTTTAGGAGACTTTATTATGTTGCTTCTACAATCATGTGCTATGTGCCCATAGTTATTGCACTTATAACATTCAATATTGTAATTAAGTAGGAGAGAAAATGAATTGTAGTTTCTATCAACAAACCCATGAGAACTTATGGTTTTGTTGCTCACATAATCATTCTTTGATGTCTTATAAGAACCTCTATTTCTATCTATCACATGATCACTTCTTGCATTAGCTCTACAATCTAGTTCTTTATGACCAAAATTATTGCAAGAAAGACAATGGCCAAGAAAGAGATTTTGGTACCGATGTGTGAAAGACCTTCTTGGTGGAACAAGTCTTATGAACTTATTCTTGTTGTTCTTGTGATAAGAATCATGTTTCTGCTAGTCACCATTTCCTTTCTTGTTGCTGCTTTCATTGTTGATGGAGCCTTTGAGAATATTAGCATAGCTTTTAGGATTTTCTTCATTTTCTTTTTTTGATGGCTATGTGACCTTAATGCTTATAGATATCTCTCGGGGGTCTTTTGTTTTTCTCCATAGCCAAGACCTATCTTGACGAATGGTGACCTCTAGTGACTAAGAATATTATCTAAGGTTTCAATACTCTTTCCAAACTTCAAGCTTCTACTCAAATGATTAGTTGTTTTGTCCAGTTCCTTTCTTAAGGAAACGATTTCAACCTCTAACTTCTTGCAATTTTCTTCCTTTTCTTTCAGCTGGCTTCTCACCACTTCTTCTATCATTTTTGCCTTTTCTAGTTGATTCTTTAGGATGAGAACTGTTTTTTTTTTGTTTCATCAAGATCACGATCCTTCTTTTCATATTTATGCAATTGCTCTTTCTGCTTTTTATTCTTTCCACTGAGTCTGTCTATGTCTTCTAAGGCACTAATAAGTTATGCTTCAAGATTAACTTCCCCATCAATGTCTTCTTCTTATGAATCTGATTTTTCTTTCCAATCGTCTTTATTTTGTGTATTAGTAGACTTTGTATCCATGGCCATGAACACAAATTCTTCTTAACTAGCCATGTGTTCTCTTGAGATTTTCCTTCTAGCGATTAGACTATTTCCAAAGGAACCTGATTTGATACCAATTGTTGAACTTATGCTTATACTGAGGGGGGGGGTGAATCTTTATAAAAAAAAATTTACTTTAGATGAGCATTCATCAATCATTCATTAACTTTAAAACATTAAATGCATGTAAACTCAAATTACAGTACACATAGTTTAATTTGGAAACCCGTGTGGGAAAACCACAAAACTTATCTTTATAAATGTCTATAGGCACCAACCTACTAGAGACACCAATCTCTTCAACTAAGCACCAACTCAGCAAGATATTGTGTAGGCACCAACCTACTAGAGATACCAATCTCTTTAGCTGAGTACCAACTCATCAAGATATTGTGTAGACACTAACCTACTGGAGACACCAATCTCCTCAATTGAGCACCAACTCAATAAGACCTGTATAGGTACCAATGCAAGATCTTCATACACAAAGTACTTCTGACTTCACCTGCATGCTTCATACGTCAGACATAGGTTCAAACCCTTAGTCAGATTTAGCCTTCATGCCCTAGTGAACCTCATAACATCATTTCCATAATATAATTCTAGATTGCAACATCACAACCTCAAAACATTGCATTTTGCAGCATCATAGACCTTAGTCCTTCATAGTGCACCCTTAAAACTCCTCTTGCACACCTTTTGTAACACACTCACGAAGGGGCATAAAATTTGCGTTCTCCTTAAGTAATCAATACCTCCACCCATGGTCTCTAATTTGGAAAATAGGGGCCTAGCCCCTTTTTCTTCGGCGACCATCGCATATGACCACGAGTTATGACCGAATGCCAAGGCCACATGCGCCTATTTCGGTGCTTCGAAACTTTGGGCTTTGGGAGTTTTGATTCATCACGTGCCAATTCCTCCGAAATATGAACTGGTGAAGTTTTGAACTGGCATGAAGGGATCAACGGTCTCTTCTCCCTTTCCAGATCAACGACCCACCGAAACTTCAAGCTCAGGCGCTTCGACGAGTTCCAAAACAATGGGCTCTATCCTCTCTTTCTAGGCCCTTCTCAAATGTGACCTCGGGCTGTGACCCGAGGCTTAACTCCCGAGCGCCACGTAACTTCGCCTTTAGAGGTTTTGGTCACTCCAACACACAATTATCCCAAATGCGCGAACTCCGAACTCATAGATCGGACGATCGAGAAGGATCCCGAAGGATCAAGAGATCCACGGTCCAGATCACTTCACGACTTCGACCTTCAGAGGTTTTGGCCGCTCCAACACACAATTCTCCTGAATGCACGAACTTCGAACTAATAGATCGGACGATCGAGAAGGATCCTGAAGGATCCAGAGATCCACGGTTCAGATCACTTCGTGAATTTGGCGTTCGGGAGTCCCAAATGCTCACACCACCTTTTCTCCCAGAGTGTTTTCCTCCGAAGTTAAGGATCATGCGCCACACGTCCCTCTCATTCGACAGTGGGGATCCACTTCGGGTGTCCCTCTACTCTGCATTGCTTTCTCCCTGATTCTGAAGTACGCGATCTGCTGACGTGTTTCTCCCGCAGATCGATGACTATAAATTACCTCGGCTCTTCGGGCTTCAAGAGTTTTGGCATTACTAAGCCTCTATTCTCATGAAAGAGTCAATGCTGGACTGACTACCTCATAGATCTGACGGTCGAGATGGCTCCAGGGCATCCTCAGATCAAAGGCCCAAATTAACTTTGGGACTTCAGGGATTTTACCTCCCTTACGACGAACTTGCTCAATTTTCTGAACTCGTGAAGTCCAAAGGACTCAAGGGTGTAACTCTCGCGCTCCTCCCCATATCCAACGGTCACAACAGACCTTGGCTCTTCCCGAACATAGCTCATTTGCTCGTCTTCCAAACAAAGGAACCTTCCCTCTCGACACTTCAATCTTTCTATTCTTCCCAATCTTTGTTAGCTCTGAAAGGCTTAAGAACTTTACGCTCTTTCTCTTGAACTTAACACTTGAAAGAATTCTTCTGTGCACCCCTTGTGCTCATTCATTAACTCTAGAATTTAAGAGGTTCTCGGCCTCTGCTTGCCTCGCAGAGAACTTGTGCATACGTGCATTATCTCTCCTGAGCTTTAATAGACTCCTTTCTCCAAGGGACTCAGAACAACTAGGAGTGTCGACATGCATACTTGAAACAATGCCTAAGGTTGACGAACTCACAGTTCGTGGCTCTAACTTAAGCCACCACATGGCTCAAGCGTTTACGAGTACAAGTCATGTTCGAACCATATAATTTCTTACTTGCCTAAATACACAATCAAGAAGAAATAAAAGGGATACATCATAACCATTAAGCAATCATGTACATCCCTGAAAACATTCACAATATATCCAATTTCATTACACGGTTACAACTCAATTACACAGGGTAGGAGAATACTTATCTATTACAAGTTGCAGCCAACTAACCGACTGTGGGTGTGTGCCTTTCCACCCAACCATAGGCTCAAAGGCATTCATTCTTAGCACTCTGGCCACCCCTGTGCCAAGCCATGATATCACTAGGGAATTTACGTCATCTCTCAGAGACCTTCTCTCTATCACAACGACCCTACGAGATTTATTAGATGCTTCCTCAACATCAAGCTCGCATTCTGGTTCTTCAGGTCGTGTTCTCTACACTTCCTTTTGGTTCTCTTACCTACTTCCGAGCTTGCGCTCTCCTCTCGCGTTTCTTGTTGTCCGTGTGTATGTATCTTACCTTTCCTTCTATCAGAAGGGAACTTGGGTCAGCTTGGTCTGCCATACCCAATGGTACTTCAGGCTGACATTCTGCAACTAGACCATGCTTCCATTTATGGGAGTGGTTGATAATTCAACCACTGGTCCTTTCTTCATTAACTTATTCTTTCCTCTAGAGATATCATGGCTTGTACTTCAAGGCTTCACCCCCCAACAATCAGTTATGGACAATTTAACAATAATACATTTACATCGTCCACATGCCTTAGCATGGTAATCCTATTTTATGATTAATTACAAGCTGTGGGAAACATGGGTGTTACACCTTTAGATCCTAAGAATACTCCCTAGCTCCTCTTTCACACCTATGATCTTTTCTGTGCACTTGTACTTTCTCTTCTTGCTCGGATACACTTCAAATGTGCACATCTATCCTGTATTTATAGTGTCTCTATGTTCACTTATGGGGTTGACTTGTAAAACTGGCTGGGCCGACCTATACTTTATGATTGGGTTGACCTGACATAATCTTTCATATCTCCTCAATCCTAGGATTTAGAGGGAGTGCCATTTACCATTGCAGAGGCCTCAGAATAATCTTTTCAACCATATATCCTATGCTCCCATTTGAGCTAGGTCTTCAAGTAAAAAGACCTTCAAAGATAGGGTATCCAAACTATTCATAAAAAATCCAAAAACAATATTTCTAACAATATCCATCTTGCAATATTTATCTTTGACATTTGTAATCTCCCCTTGTCTTTGACATCAATGACAACAATATTTCCAACAACCAACTGTTATTATTCAATGTATAAGCATACATATGTTTTATGAGCTGAGATGGTTGAATGTGCCAATGGGTTGTAGAATAATTTGTTTATAGGCAATGTATTCATGCTGCAGAACTGTTATTGTCCATAAATTATATGTAAGAATCTTGGTTACAACTTAATTATACAATAAGGTATCAGAGTAAGAAGCTGGGTGAAATTGGTGGCTTCAAGAGTGCCCCATATCCTCAACAGTACATAAGGTATTGGATATGTTACAATATAGTATTATAGTAAGAAGATGGGTGGAATTGGTGGCTTCAAGGGTACCCCATATCCTCAACAAAGTACAAAGAGTATTGGGTATGTTACACCGTGAATCTCCCTTGTGAAAGAGATTAGTGTCGTGCTAACTTTGATACCATGTAAAACTTTTGTAGAGATAAACGATACCTAAACAACCACTAAATAATTAAATACAATAACCAACAACACAATAATGATACTTTAAAATGGTAAAAACTTCCATATGGTGTAGAATCTCCACTCTCAAAAATGCTTTTTTATATATGTAATGACACATGAGGATGCCTTTAAATACAAAATATTAACTAGAATTTTTCTAGTGACACTCCTCACTTCTCAAGGTTTTTTTTGTGCTCCTCTTAAAATCAACACAAAATCTTACTTAATCATTACAAAGCACATACTAAACTTGCAAAAGATGACAACTTAATCACAACTCATGTGTCAACTACACAACAAACAAGAGTTATTTCTAACACTATGCCTTTAACATATATGCATGGAAATATAAATGCTTATAATATTCATAGAGAGGTTCATGCACCAAAATAGAGCAACTCTAATGGTATTGACAAGACTATGAATTTCCCTATAAACTTGATCATTATGAAAAGTTTGTAAAATTTTCATAGATTTTTTTCAGACTTATAGAGAAAGAAACATTAGTGGATGTGTGTGAATAACAATGCAAGAATTAATAAATAAATATACACCATGTTTGACATCTTGGAATAGTTACCGTGACTTTCCAATATTCTCTCATCTCACCACTATCCCACATTTATTGTAAAATTTGATGTGACAACACATAAATCTAAACATATATATTATAGTGATCCTTATAGTAAAGGACGATCAAATGCACACAAAATTAGTGATCCTCCTACTAGCATAATGATTAATTAATCACAAAATTAACATGATAATTGATTACCACCAATATATATATATATATATATATATATATATATATATATATATATATATATATATAATATAATGATCCTTATAGTAAAGGAGTGCACAACATATAGGCATAAGCCACATTTGTTGTAGAATTTCATATGTGTAACAACACATAAATATATGTGACAACACATAAATCTAAACATATATATTATAGTGATCCTTATACTAAAGAAGTGCACAACATATAACAATTCTTACAACGATGAAATGCACACAAAATTAGTGATCCTCCTACTAGCATAATGATTAATTAATCAGAAAATTAAGATGATAATTGATCACCACCAATATATATATTATAGTGATCCTTATAGTAAAGGAGTGCACAACATATAAGGATAAGCCACATTTGTTGTAAAATTTGATATGTAACAACACATAAATCTAAACATATATATTATAGTGATCCTTATACTAAAGAAGTGCACAACATATAACAATTCTTATGATGATAAAATGCACACAAAATTAATGATACTCCTAATGATTAATTAATCACAAAATTAACATGATAATTGATTACCACCAATATATAAATGTACAATTAACTATATTTATCATCATCAAAATGGTTAAGAACCCATCTAATAAATAATAAAGTGAATCAATCTCTCTCTGTATCTGAACACAACCCCAATTAATAATTAAAAAGCACGCACAAGTGCAAACCTCTTTGGCCAGTAACATGAACGGAAAAAGCAGAAAGATAATACATAAATGATTCACTGGATTCAACACCATACCGAACAATCCTACCGAATCTTGTGGTAAGGGTGCAATCTCTCTGTGTACTGTTTGTCTCCGTTAACGCTCATATTTTAAGCCAAATCAATTTTTCAGAATGCCAGTTCAAATTATTGTAATATTTCGTATCAGATCGCTGGCCGTCGAATGCTCTCCCTCCCCTCTCCCTTTTCTTTATTTGATGAAATGTTCTGTATTTGATAATTTGGCACTTGGGTAGTCGAATGATTCATTCACTTACGATTAAACAATGAATGGGTTTTAGGCTTTGCCTTCCACAAATTTGTCAGGGATTAAATGGAATATGTTTGATTAAATTATGTTGTATTTGCAATGAGGAAGCGCCTCTGCAAGTACTGTAAAACATTTCAATGGAGTGAAATCCCGTGCAAGGATGCTGAAGCACTACCCATAGCGGATTTCAGAATATTTGGTCTCGCTGAGCCAATTAAACTGGATCAGATCGAGATTCCAGGATTTCTTCCGTACGCGATGTTATATTCCGGTGTGGGTTAGTGAAAATACTGGTGCATGGCCTGGATTTTTGTTCCAGATAGCCTTTGAATAGGGCGACCTTGAACCCCTTTGCACGACAATGCACCACGTCTGCTGATGGACGACAGGTGTTCCCATACCGGCATGTTACCTGAGCAAGGTAAAACCGGTACGAACCCTTCTAGTTTCTCTTTTGGATCTACTCACGGATCTACTCACGAGGATCAACATGAAAAAAAAAACAATAACAGAGTTTTTACACTCCACGCCCCAATTACGCAGCAATTAAACCATAATCCAAAGAATAGATCCAATAGCGCTTGTTACTCCGAGTCGGGGATTAAAAGAAAAAGAAAAACGAGACAGAGATAGGACACGAGTCTACCTTGTTGGTAGGTCAAACTTTCTTCTTGTACCATGCAGGTCTATCCTGCAAATCAGTACGAACTATATAAAACTGACTCAAACCATGCATTTTATTTTCACTCATTTCAATCAATGGATAATCTCTTCTTCGGAATTTCTGGAAGTCGAATCATGGATGCTGATTACGGTACCTAATCCAGCAGGGGATCATCGAGTGAGGACCATGGAAACAGAGGCAGCCAGCCCAGGGAGTTGACCTCAAGACCCCTGCATTAAGCATACAACGTTCAACCACTCGAGATAACCCACCGGGCTTAATGCGAAACGAGACCTACCAACACAAACAAGGGGAATTGGTTAGGTAAAAACCTTGGAAGTTCCAGGCACTTTAAATTCGCTGGGCATATGGGCATGTCAAACTGATATACAGTCTGCAAAACCCAAATCAAATTCAGTATAGAATCGACAAACAAACCATCATACAAAAGAATCTGGTAACCATCATACAAAAGAATCTGGTAATTGAGGCAGATAACCAATAATAAAATGCAGCAACAATAAGAATGAAGATACTGATCTAGGGGTTCCATCAAACAATGGCGGAGATTCTGATTAGAGATGAGAACAGGTAGCATTGAATCGCCGCAATTGAGCAA
>CBVK0101654019.1:107-10678 GCA_900067695.1 Picea abies
GATTTGGTTACAAAGGTTTATGGAGGAATTGGGAAAGAAGCAGGAGAATAACAGGTTGCACTGTGACAGTGAGAGTGCTTTTCATCTTGCAAATAACTCAACCTTCCATTTGAAAACTAAGCATATACAGTTGAGGTACCACTTGATATGATCCGCCTTGGAAGATGGACATTTGAAGTTGGAAAAGATACACACTAGCCAGAATCCTGCATACATGTTAACAAAGGGAGTAACCAGGGAGAAATTGAGTTCCTGCTCAGTTTCAGTTGGTCTTCAAGAATGAAGATGAAGATGAGAAATTTGCCAGGTCCAAGAAGGTTCAAAGTCCAACATATACAACAGAGGTGGAGTTGTTGAGATCAGTCTCCAAGTGGGAGATTGCTGGTTGTGGAGCCTGATTATCTTCTTGATTCAGAGGTCTTTTACTTTCAACCATGTCTATACCCCATGAAGTATTTACACCCTAGAAGTATGTACACTCTTCCACGCGGGGGAGTGCAAAGGGGGGGTACCCCCTCTGCGGGGTCCGGGGGGGATATCCCCCCGGCTGGGGGGTTTGGGGGCAAGTGGGCCCCCATCAGGGGTTGGGTGGCAGCGTCCCCCGATGGGAGTTCGAGGGCGAAGCCCCCGAAGGAAAAAATTGCCTTGTAAATGTATATTGTAATTTCATTGTAAATCTGGACCGTTCATTATAAGGTCGTAGATCTAACGGTAGAAATTATGTTAGGGTTTTTTTCCCTAGAAGGCAACCCTCTGTTATGAGGGAAATGTATTGCAGCTATGTATGATGGCGAATATTGTATTCTGAGATAGGATACTATGAGAGAAAGAAGAGGAAGTTACAACGGGTTTGTTGTAGGTTGTATCCCTTCATATGCTGGATAATAATAAATGAAGGACCTGAGAATTTCTATGGTGGACGTAGCCCACACTGGGTGAACCACGTAAATCTGTGTCTCTATTGTATTGTGTATCTTTTGTGTTTTGTTTCCACATTTGTTTTATTTTATTGCTCCACGGTCTTGTTTTTTCTAACAGTATCCATGGATTGAAATTTACATGTAAAAGACTGTTTTTCCCAATAAAGAAAATTGAGAAAGAAGCTTATGTAGAGCAATCTTAAGGTTTTGAGGTATATCGGAAAGAGACCTATGTATGAAAATGGAAGAAGACCTTGTATGGATTCAAACAACTTAATGTAGAGTATCTCATATACAACAGAAGCATAGTGAGCACTTTCTATTAAAGAAGAAGTGATACTTGGATATGTTTCAGTTTGAGCTTTGCCACAATGTCATGGGCTAGAAAGAAACAAAAGTTTGTTGCACTCAGCACTACAAAAGCTGAGTATATTGCAGCTTATGATGCTTATACATAAGCAATGTGGCTCCGTAAGTTGGTTTCTGGACCATCTGATCAGGTGCTAAATTCGACCATGATATATTGTAATGATCCAAGCTATGTGAAGCTTTCAGAGAAACCAGTGTTCCATGACAGGTCAAATTACATTGAGATCAAGCATTATATTATCCATGATAAAGTCCAGATGAGAGAAGTGGTTCTCCAGTATATTTACACAGATGAGAAGATAACATATATTTTGGTAAAGTCTCTGTCCAGGATGAAAAGTTTGCATACTTAAGGGACAAGCTGGGGCTCGTGTTGACAACTTCCTTATTGGAAAAAGGAAGTGATTAATCTCATGTTGGGAGGGAGAATTGATATTTTATTGATTTATGGACAATCATTTTCCAACTCGAAAAATGGTCCAGGTTGGGCAATTCCTTTCCAGTTCGGAAAGTGGTTTGAGATTTTTGACAGACATGATTTTCTAGTTCGGAAAAATGGTCCAGATCGGACAATCATTTTCGTAATGAAAATGGTCCGATAGATTGTTGATGTACCATAGTAATGATTCCCCTTGTGGAAAGTGTGGGGGAATGGTATAGGACAATCATTCTTCTTGGAAGTCACTCTAAGTAGTGGTCAAGTAGAATGGTTCGCCTCGCCAGGCAGTCATTCTTTCGAAGTTCACAGTTGTGAGTAGTTTCGAAGAATGGTTCGTTTTGGAGGTTGGTGCAGGACAATCATTTCCTTAGGAAATGGTCCAGACAATCATTCCCTAGGGCATACTCATTCTCTCCAAGTTGCACTGTGATTAGTGCCGGAGGAATGGCCAATTCAGGTGAATGGTCCAAGATCAACAATCAGGGAGAGCCATTCCCTAGGGAAGACTCATTCTCTCCAGGTTGCACTATGATTAATATCAGAGGAATGACCCAGTTAGGTGAATGGTCCAGGCTCATAAGTTAGGGAAATTTATTCTTCTATGCTGTGGAAGAATAGTCAAGATATCCCATGGGTGATGTTTTACTTTCTGAGGGAAGATGCTCTCCCATATCTCACATATGTGAGTGGAAGAATGGCCTAGATAACACAGTTTGTATCATAATATTGTTATGCAGGTTGATATCAGATGATATGATTGATGTGGAGACTGTATGTCTATGAACAATAGTTGTATGCCATTGTGGTGAATGTATTCCACTAGTTATGACTATGTGTCACTGGTTAGTAGCCGTGTGCAACTAGGTGTGGTTGTGTATCACTGGATAGTAGTTGTGTACTACTATGGATAAACACAGTTGTGTTCTATTGAATGACATTGTTCTGATTTCCATGGAGAATATCACTAGTGTTGGAGATGATTACTAGTTAGACGGATAGTCAGTATGCTGATGGACAGACATTCTCCCTATGGAAAATGGTCTAGGATAGTCATTCTTCTAGGATGTATGTCTGGATTAAAATAATAGTCCTTGTAGCCCATATCGTGGCTTCCAACATCTGTTGGAACAATTATTCTTCTAGGACATATGTCTGGATTAGAAGAATGGTTATTGTATCACTCCGTGGAGTGAGTGACTTATTCAACATCATGCCCGATTACCCAGATGGAGTATGGATTCGAGAGATGATGCAGTTGATGCTATCAAATGATATTGATAGTGATGATGGTGATCATGGTTTTAGCATGAGATAGCTTGTGTGTCTATGATGATGCAACCAGTTGAATGGTCTATTTATGCTCAATACCATTTCCTTTAATACCTCCCTATCTAGGAGGGAGTGTTGATATTATGGTATCTACAAGAGGTATTAACCTCCATGTGTAACCTCTGACAAGACTAGAATATTTCGGGAAGTAAGAGAAACCCTAAAATGTTCGATAATAACCCTAGGAGACAAGTCAGCTCAAGATAATATTTAATATTGAGTTATTAGCCTCTAGAAAGATTGGCCTAGTCAAGTGAGATAGAATAGTATAAATAGAGGGATCTAGAGCTCATTTGTGACACACACTCTCACAACTGCATAAGACCAGTGGTGCGGAAGTTTGGAGAGGAACTGCAGCTGCAGTTGTAGCTGCTACAAATGTCATTTCGATTTTGGCTTGGATTTTCTCTTTGTTATGGTTTGGACTTTCTTCCTGGTCTTTGTTTATCCTTGCTTGGTGCGCTACCTTGGTTGGCTATTGGATTGCTTTCAGAATTATTCTATCTTTCAAGGTTAAGGTGCTCGGGGGTGGCCTTTGTGCCTATGGTTGGGTGAGAATATTTCTATATTGTCTATGGTGAAATGAGCACGCCTATTTTTCTAATAGGCTTAACTGTTGTTCTTAGGCACCTTTGTATTTATAATTTGAATTCTTAAGCACCTTTGTATTGATAATTCAAATTTTGGTTTGTTCAATTATTTGACTTGTGTGCACCCTTCTTTTCTTTTTCTTAATTTGTAGTGTGTTTTTTTTTCTTTCCAAGGAAATTATGAGTTTAAAATGACCAAAATCTTGAATGTGGTCAAGGAATTAATTCAAAGAATATTTGAAAATATGGTCTTGATGAATTGGCCAAAGGTTTCAAGAAACTTTGAAAAATTCAGAACACAACTATGATACCAATTGAAATGAACAATGTTCGTCTTCTAAATATGACATAAACAACTTGTCCATAAACTGAATATCCAAAATAAGTAACATAGCATAAAATAATCCATACAAATTAAAATATTATATTGAATAAAATTTGAGAGATTCACGTTGATACAATGCCATGTGACAATGTACTTATATCATTGACTAGTTACAATGGATGAGGGGTCATGTCCCTTGGTAGATAGTGTCCTTTAG
Source organism: Picea abies (assembly GCA_900067695.1). NCBI lineage: Eukaryota > Viridiplantae > Streptophyta > Pinopsida > Pinales > Pinaceae > Picea > Picea abies. Next base: position 4,297 of record CBVK0101654019.1, read on the forward strand.
ATAGGATATCTCCTTTAATTTATTATTAATTATCATTTATTATTGTTATTATTATTTATTGATGTTTATATATTTATGTTCATTACACACACATCATATAGAGATGAAAGAAGATGTATAACAACATGAATGTTTTATAATAATAGAGAAAAACACAATACTTTCAATGAAGTGGAAAATCCTATGTTCTAGTACTTTGATATTTTGAGAGAAATCAACCCCAATGGGTTGGGAAAATATACTCTTATGTATTGTACCATGTATCCCCTATTTATTCTTGATTTTCCCGCTTATAATTTTCTTACATGCCAAGGTACATGCATAAACGATGTTCCCATTTCCCATTAAAAACATGACTTCTTATGAAAGTTGGAATCTTGGTAAAAATAGACAATACTCAATTAGGATTGGTGCTTCCATGTTGCTAGCTAATCAACTAATCATGATAATTGAGTCCTCCTTGCTGCTAATAGCTTGTGGTTTGAATGAATTTGGGAAAGTTGAGATAAACAACAATCATACAATGCTTTATCACCTGATCATGCAAAATAAGTTTGAAATTATTTAGCAACATAGGATATAATATAGATGCATATAAATGGAGAGAATAACATAGGCATTTTAACATATGTTGTTCACTGGATTTCTTTTCTTGGATTTGTCAACTTCTTTTCTTGTGAGTTTGGATTTGTCAACTTTGGGACTTCCCTGACTTCCCTTCCACTAAATATGCTTTCTGTATGGCACCATATTCTATGGTGAATTAGTCCACATATCTCAAATATGGAATTTTCCATTTTGATGCATAAATAAGAGCATTCTTACTTCCACTATTCCTTACTTCATTTGATTTTTCTAGGAGTATCCCATGTGTCACAAATGCCTGCCAAAAAACTAGTGTATATAGACGATTAGTAGTCCTTGTGTAAGCCTTAATTCCTATATCCTAAAGCTTTAGGACATGATTTAGAAGACCACTTTCCCCATCCTTATTGGCAAGATATTTCGATAATGTCATATTATGGATAGTGGGTTTTCTAGCCATCACTAGCATAATATTGATCTGCAAAAGATGGAATCATTTTTGAACAAAAAATTCCCAAATAACTTGTAAAGACAAAAGTTTACTAGCATTATTGTTCATTGAAATGGATTTGTAAGCTCAATCAAGCCAATAAATTGCGAGTTGATCCTTAAATTTGTATCATGATAAATTGTATTTTTATGTGGTGGAAGAAACACATGCATATTAATTACAAGTTCTTGTTATGTTTTTAAATTTGGCTAGGAGCAAATGGAAATAAAGTTCTATTTGACACATTGAGTCTAAATTTGTCTTTCTAGTGTTTAACAATTCCGCATTTCAAGTACTTGTTTTTTTAGCTACTTATACTATGGATGGATTTGATCTTGGTATTGTTGAGTTTCTTGAAATTTTTATTTACTTGTTCAAATTTCTATATTGTCATTCAAATGAGATGGAGACACTGGATTTCATAATACAATAAATGCAAGCATATTTTCATAAAAGCAGTGATGAGAGTGAAACAATTGATCAAATATTTGTAACAATAATTGTCGACACACTTAATTCCTCACATACATGAGCATTTAAAACATAAGATCCAAGAGGTAAAGAATCAAAGGAAAATCCTTATTAGGAGAACAAAGACAAAATCACAAAATCTAATTTCCATGAAGTTTTTTCTTTTCTATTCTATTATATTATAGACATTATTTCTATTTCTCTTTAAAAAGATGAAGTTTTCTTTGAAACTTCTCAATTTTCTATTAATTTTTTTTTTTCTCTTTTATATTGGAGGCAATTGGTTCTTCTTTTCTATTTTTTATTTATTTTGTTGATATACATGTATACAATATTAGTTTTCCAGGTTATATTTTCTTGGGAAAACCCATACTTCCCCTCATTTCTAGGATGATACTTAGGGTAAACCTTAGAATCTCCAGGGCACAAGGACAATCAACAACAAAGATCAAAGTTATTACAATAATATACTCGTTAAGAGCTCAAGATGTCACTCATGAGAATTAAACCTGGGCGGAGAGGATAACAATCATTCCTCCCAAACACTTGAGCTAAACCCAATTAACATACATGTATAAAGCATGTCAAGAAGAACTGAAAATAATGAAGAAAGATGTTTGTGATGATCTTAAAAATAAACATCATTGTGTTAAATTTCTCTCAAACTTTAGGTATAAGAATTAAATTGTTTAGTGCTTTAGTTCTGGCACATGAAGTTTTAAAAGATTCATGTATGAAATTGTAATTTCATATAATATAATGTTGAGACTCTTGTAACATAATACTTAGACTTTTTTGGCACATGAAGTTTTAAGAGATTCATGTATGAAATTGTAATTTCATATAACGTTGAGACTATTGTAACATAATACTTGGCCTTTTCAACAATGTCAAGTGAATATTGTATTTTATTTTACTTGAGATAAAATTCAGATTTTACTCTTAGTTTTCAATATTCCCTATCAATCCATAAATGTTATTTTAAATCTTATATAATATATTGTGTATGTCGATTAACTAAACAAAATTCAATATTCCCTATCAATCCATAAATGCTATTTTAAATCTTATATAATATATTATGTATGTCGATTAACTAAACAAAATTCAATATAATGAATTTTAACACATATTTACACAAATTCCATATAATAAATATAATATGAAATAACCCTTTAATTAATAAAAAATACATATAACCACTTAATTAATAATACTTTAATTACAATACCAAATATAAATACGAATATCATGAATGCCAAACATGGATACAATGCGGATACCACTTGAGTATCATATTGTTGATATTACTTTCTATTCCAATTAAAGACCAAACGAGACACTAATTATAGATACCAAATGGGACACTAGTTAGAGATACCAAATGGAGAGTAATATGAACAATATGATATTTTTTATCCATCAAGAAAATGGTGTCATATTATTGATTTTTATATTTTTTAATATTTAATTATTTTTTATTCAATATTGATTTTTGTTAATTAGTCAATTATTTTTTCTACTTGTCATGAATGTTAAATTATAGAGCAAACAATATGATATGCAAGGAAATACAATAAGAATGGTGGAAAAAGCATAATTCATTTCTTAGTATATTCATATCAAGGATACAAATATATATAGTATATGGATGTAACCACCTATTTAACTAGATTTTCTATTACAATTACAACTCATCAATAGATAAATAAGAGTGGGGAAAAATATAATCTAATACACACTTAGGATAAAACTAATCCTATGACATAAAACACATAAAGAGATTATTTAGGACTTTATGATTGTGTAGGGAACCAAGCTAGACCCTTCAAGGAGAAAGGGTACATTTGTGGGGTACAATGACTCTTCGAAGGAATACCAGATCTACATCCTTGGTAAGAGACAAATTGAGGTGAGAAGAGATGTTACCTTTGAGGAGGAGGTATCCTTTAAGAAATCTAGAGGATCTCACATGGAGATTGATAAAATTGATAAAATTGATCTCGTTGATCTTCTAGCTCTAGTTAATGTTCCCAGAGATATTGCAGTAGGTCAGAAGAGACCTACTTGGGATCGTTAGACTCTACAGGAGGCAGAAGGATATGCAACTCCTCGTGGTACCTTTCGAGTGAGAAAGAGACCTTAGAGATATTCATGCTATGCCGCAACTATGAGCCACATCATTCATTTTGAGCCTTCCTATTATGAGGAGGCAACTAGTCATCTAGTATTGAGAGATGTCATGATGGAGGAGTATCAATCCATCATGAAGAATGATGTGTGGGATATTGTTCCGAGACTTGAGGGGAAGTATGTAGTGACTTCCAAATGGATATACGAGATCAAACACACAGTTGACGGGAGCATCAAGAGGCAAAAAATGAGATTTGTTACTACATGATTCTCTCAGGTGGAGGGAATAGATTATGATGAGACATTTGCTCCTGTTGCTCGATGAAATTCTATCCGGATGATTATTTCCCCTACAAAATCCATGGGTTGGAGAGTACATCAGATGGATGTAAAGACAACCTTTCTCAATGGAGAGATTGAGGAAGATGTATACATCGAGCAACCAGATGGTTTTGTGATACATGAGAAGGAGTCTCATGTGTGAAGGTTGAAGAAGGCCTTGTATGGACTCAAGAAACCACCTCGAGCTTGGTATGCGAGGATTGATGGACACCTGATGATTTTTGAGCTTCATCAAAAGTGTTGTCAATCACAACCTGTACTACAATACTGTTAATGGTGAGTAGCTGATTTTGGTCCTCTACATTGATGATTTATTCCTCACCGATACAGAGAGCCTTATTGCTGAATGAAAGTATGTGTTGACCTCTAAGTTTGAGATGAAGGACCTTGGTATGATGCACTACTTCCTGGGACTAGAGGTGTGGCAGAGAATTGATGAGATATTCCCTAGTCAGGGGAAGTACACATTTGAGATATTAAAGAAGTTTGGGATGTTGAACTTGAAGCCCGTGGCTACACCAATGGTGACGAATATGAAGAAACTATGTGTGTATTATTTCGATTTTGAAAAAATTGATCTACTCTGTACAAACAATTGATTGGATCATTAATGTATCTGGTTAACACCAGACCAAATATTTTCTATGCAGTGAGTGCACTTAGCCAATTTATGAGTCAACCAAGATAGACACATTGGATTGTTGTGAAGCATGTGTTGAAATACTTGCGAGGCACAGTTGGACATGGTCTGAGATATACTTCCAGTATTGATATGATACGGTAGGAATATATTGACTTTGATTGGGCAGGGAGCAGAGTGGACAGAAAGAGAACCTTCGGGTGTTGCTTCACTTTGGGATCTTCCATGGTTTCCTAGTGCAACAAGAAACAAAATTCTATGGATTTAATCCCAACAAAAGAAGAGTACATTGCATTAAGTATGTCAGTCTATGAAGCAGTGTGGCTTCGCAATATCCTTTCATATTTATCCAAACATGTGCTGGATTACACCATTATTCATTATGGTAACAAAATTTGTGCGAAGACCTCAGAGAATCCAATGTTTCATGACAAATCAAACCACATTGAGATCAAGAACCATTACATCCGAGACATGGTGCAAAGGAAGAAAGTACTAGTGCAGTACCTTCCTACATATGAGAAGGTTGTCGATGTTCTTACAAAACCAAGACAAAGTTCAAGTACTTCGGTGACAGACTTGGCATGTTAGATAATGCCTCCCTCGCTGAGAGGGAGTGTTGATGTTTGCAGCTTTCTGAGACATTCTCTAGATCATACTCCTTTGTGACTGAGTTGGGTTGATATGTGATGACACTTATCCGAGAAGGGATAAGAGAGACATTTATCTGAGAAGGGGTGAGATCGGAAGAGGGAGTGTTGATGTTTGCAGCTTCCTGAGACATTCTCTAGATCATACTCCTTTGTGACTGAGTTGGGTTGATATGTGATGACACTTATCCGAGAAGGGATAAGAGAGACATTTATCTGAGAAGGGATAAGTGTGTTTGGGCTTATAGCCCAATGTCCCTTGTGGAGAGCACATGAGGACACGTCCCATGTGGAGAGAACATGAGAACATGTCAAGGGAGTTGACGTTGACGTCACAAACTATGGGGACTTGACCCTTGTGTTTCTAGAGGGAGTAGCCTCTAGAAGTCCACATGGTAGTGCCATGTGTGACAAACATTATCTAGATCGTAATCCTCTGTGAATTGAGTTGATTTGATCTGTGAGGACACTTATTCGAGAAGGGATAAGTGGGACACTTATATGAGAATGGATAAGTACATTTGGGATTATAGCCCAACGTCCCTTGTGGAGAGAACATGAGGACACGTCCCTTGTGGAGAGAACATGAAGAAATGTCAAGGGAGTTGACCTTGATGTCACACACTATGGGGAGTGGACCCTAAGTGTTCTTAGAGGGAGTAGCCTCTAGAAGTCCACATGGGGGTGCCATGTGTGAAAAACCTTTTCCTACTATGGTGGTTGTGTACCACTGACAGAGACTCTATGCCTTTGGATAGTAGTTGTGTACTATTATGGAAAGATACCTACCTAGCTAAGAGGGAGTGTTGATGTTTCAACATCGGGCAAACCTCCTAGATTGGACTGCATACCAAGGGAGATAGGATACACTTATCATAAATGTGCACTTGTGGTAAATGGGCCTAGACGTAGTAATTCCTTGATCATGACAAGGAATAATATGGACTCGAGGTGCTTGAAGTGATTTCCATGTGTCAGTTAGCATCAGGTTGACATTCACTCACAGGTGTGTACCTTTGGTGAAATATCCTGGTGTGGTATTTGTCCTAGTCATGGTGATTTGACAAGGAA
>CBVK0101654020.1:3964-15909 GCA_900067695.1 Picea abies
CTAAAAGATTTGGATTTTGATCAACTTCTAGGAACGTTGACTGCATATGAAATGAGGATAGGTAAAGATAAATCCACCACTAGAGAAGCTTCTTTTAAAACAGATAAGAATGAAGAATCTAATCCTTATGAAATTGAAGCAAAATTTGTGAGAAGACTAAAGAAGATTTTATGTTATTTACAACTTTAACAACTTCTATGTGGAGTTTATACATTTGTATTAAAATTAATAAAGAAAAATCACAAAAATAGAATGACAATGCTTTTGTTTTTAATTTAACATAAAAAAATAAAAATAAAACAAAGTTCACTAAAAGTTAAGAAGGTTAATAAACTAGGTTAGTTTGAAGAACATGGATAACATTTAAATAATGCAACTTTTTATATTTTCATCAAGAGTTAGGATGTAGCTAAAACATGATGAAATCAAAATAATTAAACAAAAATGTTATATACATTAAACTAGTTAATGAATAAAACATATATACACATTACATATGAAATGATTTGGTTAATTTTTTTTTAAGTTAGGATGTAAAGACCATAAAATTAAAGTAACAAAATAAAAAAAGTTTATGTACATTAAAGATAGTAAACAAAACTTTTATAAATATGCTTGTTTACGACGTAATTACATTTAGTTAATTTTTTTTTTTTCAAGATTTTGTCCAATTTTATTTTATTTTATTTTTGAAATCAAAGTTTTTAGAAATAAATAAAGAAAGGAAAACTAAAGACTTTAAAGAAAATTCAAAAAAACATTCAAACCTCATTTTCATTAAAAGAGCTTCCATACAAATCACAAATCTTTGAAATCTGCACTGTGAGTAGATTAGGACCAGGTATATGATTTTTAGCCTTTCTAGCCTTTATAGACGAAATGTTCAATACAAAGACCAAATGTAGAAAAGAAAAAAGAAAGCTGAGCCAGAAGTGGGATAGAGCAATGGTGGTGAATTGCAAAAAGGAAACCTGCATACATAAACTGATTAGCACCGAATAAAATCAAGCCTTAATACAACAACTAACAAGCAAACCTTTACCTCGTGAAGGCAAACACGCTCATCCTCGCCTATTCCTTTCGCTGCTTTGCAAAACCATCTGCTATTGACAATTTCGTCAATCTCTGAGAAAGATGTAATAAAATAATGGAATGAAAAATCCCTCCCAACACTCACATCATACTTCTCTTTGAAAATCCGCCTAAGTTCTCTCTCTGAATTCTATTTCTGAGATAATATCCCTTCAGAAAATTTCTGTATGCCTCCTACTCTCTTTTTTTGTTTTGTTTGGCGCTATCTCTTGTTTTGTAATCTTTGGTGGACAATTCTTCAGTTGTGGTCGTTGATTTAACTGGCTGATGCAACCTGTTTTGAACCATTTCCACTTTTATTTTGATTTAATAAAGAACGTTAGTTTATTTGATTGCCAATTCCTTGAAAGAAGCATCTGTTTCGGGTAACAATAATAACTTTGTGTCAACAAAAACAATTAGTTTATCAACATTTTTGACATGCGTACTGAGGATATTCTCTTTAAAAATGATCCCTTGTTTCTTGGCCTTTGATTAAAACGTGGCATCAGAAATTCCAAACTGTCTTTAGCCCGAGATTTAAGCCTTTAAAAACCAGACTAGATGCTTTGTGTGAAAGCACAATACTTTGTTTGGACACATAGTCATCTATGAGGCTGCCTGGTTGCTCAACCTCTGTTAAAATTTTCATTTCCTCACGCACTAAATCCATTGTATCCTCAATTTCCTTCCAGTGGACCGCTATTAAAACCTCCTCCTCCTGCAACATGATCTTGATTCTCATTGTAATATTAATTTGCTTCTTGCACGTACATTGAGCTCGGTTATTATCAGCACTGTCGTTCTGTCAATTTACTTGTGGTTTACAGGCGAAGCTGAGCTTGCTAACACAATGACTGAGATTGAGGCTGAGACTGGCTTAGTACAGAATTCGAGGTAAGGTGGGCAGAGTTTTGGGGAGGATACAACTTCCAGCAACAAGAGAGTCACTTACTAACCCCAGATCGTCAAAGTCGAGTCTCCCACTGACACGCCGACTTCTGTCCAAGTGATTATTAATAGCTGGCCATCATCAATTGTCTCTGTTCGTTTAATGTCTACAAGGCAAGTCTCAGGAATCCATGTTGCACAAGTTAAATGAGCCCAACGACCCCTCAGTTGTTCTTTTCCTTTGAGAAAATGAAGATTTCCTTATATTTATTGAAGAGTCGAAAAAACGAGGTGACTTTCCACAATGTATTTGTACTCATACATCCATGACGCTCCGTTAAAGCACATGGGCTTTGTGCTTTCCATGTGAGAAAAAGAAACGACGAATAAGGATTCATAATACTTTGCTCATTAAAGAATGTCTTCCATTCCAATGAATGTACTTAGATGGTTTACACATGGATTAGTTGGCATATTTCTTGTTCAATATCATGGGTTAAGTCAATCCATACAAAAAAAAAATCAAGTCATTTAATTCACTTAAAATCCCTTGGGAACTCTCACATAAGGCATTCAATCCATGTGTTATGAATAGAGTAAGGATCCTTTATTTAAATAATAATAATAGAGAATAAAGGTGTCATGTGAAAAAGGTATGGAGGATATGACATATTTTCTTTCGGAATGGTATAGGATAAATTCTAAGAAATAATGTCACAAATGAAGGGAAAGGCATGAGCAAAAAATTTGCAGAGTGAATCATGTAAAACTAAGGAAATAGTATACTTTGTGAAATAATATGGTCTTTGTCATGTGTGTCATTGGAAAAACTAGACTCGTGAATAAAACAAGGAGTACGTAAAGAGCTCTGCTTAGAAAAGAGTCAAGCGCCATAATAAATTCACTAAGAACAATGCGCCAACATTTAACGAAAATAAGCAAGACTTGTGCAAGTAGTGTAATTGGAGAGGGAGCCTGGCAATGCTTTGTCGGCTAAGTCCTGTTGACAAAAATCATCATCAACATAGTTGTCATAAGGAATAGCATGGGACAAATTCAATGCCTCATTGTAGTAAATCTAAGATTCGATACCAACAATTCAGCGAAGATTGGGGGCCTCATTAAAGGATTGCAAATGGATTTGGACCACAGTCTCACCCGCCTGATCATAGAAGGAGACTCCAAAGTCATAATTGACCTGGCAACAAAAATCATAAATGGAAGAGATCCAGAAAAAATAACCCCCAGTTGGCGTCTTCTCGATGTTAAATTTGGTAGCATCGACAGTCATTCTCTAATGAGAGGCCATATGATGGATTAGTTGGCATATTTCTTGTTCAATATCATGGGTTAAGTCAACCCATAAAAAAAATCTTGCATAAGTCATTTAATTCACATGAGATCCCTTGGTGACTCTCAAATAAGGAATTCAATCCATGTGTTATAAATAGAGTAAGGATCCTTTATTTAAATAATAATAAAGAATAAAGGTGTCATGTGAAAAAGGTAGGAAGGATATGGCATATTTTCTTTTGGAATGGTATAGGATAAATTCTATTAAATAATGCTACAAAGGAAGGGAAAGGCCTAAGCAAAAACTTTTCAGAGTGAATCATGTAAAATTAAGGAAATAGTATATTTGGTGAAATAATATGGTCTTTGACATGTGTGTTATTGGCGAAATAAGACGTCGTGAATTATGCAAGGAGTACGTAAAGAGATCTGCTTAGAAAAGAGTCAAGCGCCATAATAAATTCACTAAGAACAATGCACCAACATTTAACAAGAATAAGGAAGACTTGCACAAGCAGTGTGACTGGAGAGGGAGCCTGGAAACGCTTTGCCCACTAAGTCCTATTGAAAAAAATCCTCATCCACAATTGCCAACCAACAGATGTGCGTCACTTACTGTGGCGTGCAAGCTTTAAACAACAACATACGATCATTGATTCTTTGTAGGGAAGGGGAAGGGAAGGGTAATGGTAGGACTGAGGGCGACTGAATGTGGGACAAGGAAAACATTGATAGGGTTAGGTTGACCAGGTTATACAACAAGGGGAGACACGATGGAGGTCAAGGGATTCATGGATTGAGACTTCATGGAANNAGGGGAGACACGATGGAGGTCAAGGGATTCATGGATTGGGACTTCGGGAATAAATCAAGGAAAGTGGTATGTATGAGGGGGTTTTGTTTGTTGTATAACCCGAAGGGACAACTCTTAGAAACTTGACAAAACTGTTTTGCGGCTAGAACCTGTCATGGATGTGCGTTTGAGGGAAAGACCCAAAACATCGAGTGTCCACAACGTGTATGCTGGAGGAATCTCAAAATGAAGGCGGATGGAGAAGGGGAAAGGAAGAAGAAGGAACAATATTGACGAATGTGACGAGTGAGGATGTCCCACGTAGCAAGCGAATGGTAGACAAGTGAGGAATCGTGACAATGGAAGGCAACTTAGTTCACTTCCAAGTTTGTTGTCCACCAAAACACATTTGGTCAATCAATTAAACATATACATATAGCCTACCTTTTAATATCACCAATCATTGCTCCATCACTTATATACATATAGCCTACCTTTTAATATCACCAATCATTGCTCCATCACTTTTGACAATTAAAAAAAAAACAAAATGAAAAAGAAGCAAAAAGAAATAAACGCGAGAAAATAAACTGAGTAAAAGAAAAAACAACCGGAAACTAATCTAGCCCTTCCCGATTTTTTTTTATTGTTATTATTATTTTTTATTTTTTATTTTGTTTATTTATTTACAGAGGAAAGAAACCACTAGCTTGGTCTTAGGTCGGATGGAATTTAGCGTAAAGGAATGCATCATTTTCTTTGCATGCAAGTCTTATGAGTTTGACAAATTTAGGCGTGGTGGAACAATTAAGATTCCAACCAACAGATGTATACGGTGTGCATATAATGATTAATCAAAATCCAAAAGAAAGGACCACCAACCTCCAAGACATGCCAACTAACAAATGCTTTACCATAATTGATGAAGGTATTGACTGAATTAGATTTAGGGTTTAGGTTTNNTTGATGAAGGTATTGACTGAATTAGATTTAGGGTTTAGGTTTTGTACCTTTGAGGGATCCATGAATTTATCAAACAGTTTAATATCACCTGTGTAGACCTTTATATCAAGAACATGATCGTCATGATGCAAAGAAGATTCATAACACAGATTTAAAAACATTGGAATGCCCCTACAATAGCTACTATCATCAAAATAAAAATTGAGCCAAGGAGGGACATGCTTGATAGTGCTAAGTTCTTTATCCTCTTTTGATTGGAACAAAGGATTAGTGAAATTTTTATACAAATTAAGATCTTGATTGAACTCATATATGTCTTCAGAGGAGGATTCGTTGCATGCATCATTAAAGTCATACTGGTGTACATCATTTGCAAGATACCAGATATATAAAATATGCAGAACAGAATCGAAATTTATTATTGACCTTTATTACATCCGAATACATTAATCTACCTATGTGCGGGTTAGGACCTTAACATCATTTGACCACTAATTAGCATCATCATCGAATAAAAATGTATCGTAAATTGGTTTGACATAATTAACATTGATTTCTTCATTTGCGTAATCAAAATTTTCATTGTATGTGTGCAGATAAGACGCTCAAGGTGAAAGGTGATTTTGGGTATTAGGTTTATGAAGGGTGTGAGAGGTGGATTGGTCATTAAGCATCATGATATAATCATGATCCTCTTCATATCCAAGCTCTCAACCACAATTAATTGATTCATTATGATTAGTACCTAAGAGAAAGGGATCCCGATAGATACTCTCAGTATGATTTGAAGATTGAGACTCGAGAAAGGACATGCAATCTTGCAAGCTCTTAATGACGGGGATTAAAGAAGATAACTCCTTGTGTGAATCATAAATGCCAAAGGAGTAACATGTTCTATGGTTTTGTTCTTCGAAGTTGAGGCAAGTAGATAGGGCTAGCTCTAAGTTTTGAACATTTTTTTCTTCCAACCGCCATCAATAAAGAGGGGGAAAAAGTTTATAGTAATACAACAAAGCGACCAAGTTGGTGGGGAGAATGGGAGTAGGAATTAGATTGTACAACTTAATAAGCTGAAGATTTAAAGTGAGAATGCTCTCATTATCCTTCATGCGTAATTGATTAAACCTCTTAAGATGCTCGTAAGGATTATCCAAATGCCCAAAAGTAGAAGTAAACCAGTAAGACAAATCGAACCAGGTAGAAATGAATCCATCGGGAAGGCTGGCAAATAAGGAGGCGACATCACCTTGAAGGGAATTCATAAACAATAGCATACAACTATCATTATTATTTACTCCGAGAATGGCACAAGCATTTGAAAACACATGAAGGTGTTCCATAACTGTAACAGTTCCATCGCCATGGAAGAGAGGTAAATGATTCTTGAATTTGTGAGGTAAAGGGTTAACCGGTTGAGCGAACTTCAAGGGACTAGGAACAAACCAAGGATAATTGTTTAGGTTTTCTTCAAACTCAAACATGCCATACTTGCAAATGACTTTCCCAGGGTCAGTAGTTGAAACCACAGGGTTACAACCACCAAGCAGGCTTCCAATCGGTTGAGACATTGAGGTCTTGGAACGGAAAAAGAAAAATCGAAAGGATTAAAACAAAAACTAGGAACGAACCATTGAACGGTTGTCCCCAGTATGGTCACCAAAAAAATATGTTGATGCCAAAATACTAAGGAGTCTCCAACATCAACATTTTCAACCTCCCGCGGGGCTAGGCGAGAAGAAGCGGGAATATCACCCTAGGCTTAAAACCCCAGAAAAGAATGCGCATTGAACTCTAGGCCAATTTTCTCCTATCCTACAATACAAATATAGATCCCCTTGCCTTGTAAATTTTTTTTTAGCGATATTTAATTTTTATTTGATTTATGATCTTTTATGTTATTTACAATTTAACTACTCTATACTAATAAAATAAATGCAAATAAATAAAAAATAGAAAGGTAATACTTTTGTTTCTCCCGCGGGGCTAGGCGAGAAGAAGCGGGAATATCACCCTAGGCTTAAAGCCTCAGACAAGAATGCACATTGAACTTTAAGTTAAATTTATCCTAACCTATTATCAAAACATGAATTCCTTTACATTATAGTTTAACCTTTTGACAATATTTAATTTTTATGCGATTTCATAATTTTTATGTTATTTACAACTTTAACAACTTCTATGTGGAGTTTATAAATTTGTATCAAAATTAATAAAGAAAAAATACAAAAATAGAATTACAATGCTTTTGTTTTTAATTTAGTAAAAAGAAAAATAAATAAGGCAAAATTAACTAAAAGCTAAGAAAACTAATAAACTAGGTTAATTTGAAGAGCATGGATAACATTTAATTGATGTAACTTTTTGTATTTTCATTAGGAGTTAGCATGTAGCTAAAACATGATGAAATCAAAATAAAAAAACAAAAAGGTTATATACATTAAACTAGTTAATGAATAAAGCATATACACATATGACATATGAAATGATTTTGTTCAATTTTTTTAGTTAAGGATGCAAAGATCATAAAATTAAAGTAATAAAATAAACAAAGTTTATGTACATTAAAGTTAGTAAATAAAACTTTTATGAATATGATTGTTTACAACATAATTACATTTAGTTAGTTTTTTTTTTTAAGATTTTGTTCAATTTTTTTTTTTAATTTTCTAAAATCAAAGTTTTTAGAAATAAATAAAGAAAGGAAAACTAAGGATTTTAAAGAAAATTCAAAGAAACATTTCAGAATGAAGAAAACCTCATTTTCATTAAAAGAGTTTCTATACAAATCTTCAAAATCTGCAAGTCTTTGTGGAGACTAGGACTAGGTATATGATTTTTAGTCTTTCTAGACGAAATGTACAATACAAAGACCAAGCGTAGAAAAGGAAAAATAAAGCTGAGCCAGAAGAAAGATCCCACCCAACCTGGTCCAAGCTTGGTCACGGAGGTGAAAGATTCCTCCCTCACCATTCTACATCAGATCCATTCAATTACAGAGGGATTCTACATCAGCCACAGATTCAGAAAGAGAGGGGTGCACAGCATTGAGGATTTCCGGCTTGCAGGCACACTAGATAGACTAGATCCCTTCGATCTGGTCAAGGAGGCATGAATTTGGAGAGTTCAACCATTGAGATATCTTGGTGGATGCCATAGCGCCTTCCTTGGGCCACTTATGGTGCATTTTGGTGGAGTATTGATTTATTGTGAGAGTGGGACGAGTTCTCTTAGAGGAAGGGCACAATCTTGGAGTGGATCTATTCATAAGAAGGGCCCAAACTTTGTTCTTCAACAAGGGGACTACCCTATCTTGTTCCTAGAGTCCCGATCTACTCTTCTAGAGTGTTTTGGTTGCTATTGGTGCAAAGAAGGAAGAGGGCCGAAATCTTCATGCAACTACAACCATAAGCTAGGGCGCAAGTCTCCCAGTTTGAGGGTTTGGTCCTATCATTCCTATCATGCAACTATTTGGCCTTTGGAGGCTTGTATCATCTTTTCTTGTGTTTGTCATTGTGTTATGAGTTCTCATGCTCTATTGTCTAGATCTGTAGAACTTTTGTGTCAAGATCTTCTACTACTATGAATAAAATTGGATCTGAGGTATTTTTGGTTATCTCTTGTATTGTTGATCTTGCATCTTGTTGAGTGTTGACGCCAAAAGACTAGAGAGTCTCAAGCATCAACATTTTCAACCTCCCGCGGGGCTAAGTGAGAAGAAGCGGGAATATCACCCTAGGCTTAAAGCCCCAGACAAGAATGCGCATTGAACTCGAAGTTAATTTTATCCTCACTTATAGTCCAAGCATAGATCCCTTTGTCTTGTAATTTTTCTTTTAGCAATATTTAATTTTTATTTGATTTATGATTTTATGCTATCTACAATTTAATCATTACTATGTGAGGATTTATACAATTGGAATAATAAAATTAAAATTAAAAAGGAGATACAAATGATAAAAGTAAAATGCAGAGTTTTGTTTTATTTTAGCAAAATTAATTTGAAGCAAAGTTAATCTAAAAGCTAGAAAAGTTAAAACACTATGTTAAATTAAAAGAAAACTTATTACACAACACTACACTAACAATATTTAATTTTTATTGATTTATGATTTTCATTTATAAGTTAGGATGTAGCTAAGGCATAATAAATCAAAATAGTTAAAAAAAAGGGGGCTTATATAGATTAAAATATCTAATGAGTGAAACATATTTACATATATAGCACTTATAAATTTGTTCATTTTCTTTTTAAAGTTTAGGATGTAAAGACAATAAAATTTAAAAAAAATAAACCAAGTTCATGTACACTAATTAGATAGTAAATAATTTTATGAACATGATTGTTTACAATATAATTACAATTAGTTTGTCTTTTTCATATTTTATCTAACCCTTTTTTTTTATTTTCTGAAATCAAAGTTTTTAGAAATAAATAAAGAAATGAAAACTAAGGACTTTAAAGAAAATTCAAGGAAACCGTGAGGAAAAACTCATTTTCATTAAAAGAGCTTCCATACAAATCACAAATCTTCGAAATCTGCAAGGCTCTGCGTAGACTAGGACCAGGTATATGATTTTTAGCCTTTCTAGACGAAATGTACAATAGAAAGACCAAGCGTAGAAAAGGAAAAAGAAAGCTGAGCCAGAAGTGGAGTAGAGCAATGGTGGTGAATCTCAAAGAGGAAACCTGCATACAGAAACTGATTAGCGCCAAATAAAATCGAGCCTTAATACAACAACTAACAAGCAAACCTTTACCTCGTGAAGGCCAACAAGCTCATCCTTGCCTATTCCTTTCGCTGCTTTGCAAAAACCCCTGATATCGACAATTTCGTCAATCTCTAATGAAGATGTAATAAAATAATGGAATGAAAAATCCCTCCCAACACTCACAACATACTTCTCTTTGAAAATCTGCCTAAGTTCTCTCCTTGAATTCTATTTCTGAGATAATATCCCTTGAGAAAATTTATGTATGCCTCTGACTCTCGTTTTTTTTTTGTTGAGCACTATCTCTTGTTTTATAATCTTTGGTGGATAGTTCTGGTGGTTGTGTTCGTTGAGTTAAGTGGTTGAAGCAACCAATTTTAGACCATTTCCACTTTTATTTTGATTTAATAAAGAACGTTAGTTTATTTGATTGCCAATTCCTTGAAAGAAGCATCTGTTTTGGGTAACAATAATAACTTTGTGTCAACAAAAACAATTAGTTTATCAATATTTTTAACATGCGTACTGAAGATATTCTCTTTAAAAATGATCCCTCATTTCTTGGCCTTTGATTAAAACGTGGCATTAGAAATTACAAACTGTCTCTAGCTTGATATTTAAGCCTTTAAAAACCAGACTAGATGCTTTGCGTGAAAGCACGATACTTTGTTTGGACACATAGTCATCTATGAGGCTGCTTGGTTTCTTAACCTATGTTAAAATTTTCATTTCCTCACGCACTAAAGCCATTGTATCCTCAATTTCCTTCCAGTGGACCGCTATTAAAACCTCCTCCTCCTGCAGCATGATCTTGATTCTCATTGTAATATTAATTTGCTTCTTGCACATACATTGAGCTCGGTTATTATCAACACTATCGTTCTGTCAATTTACTTGTGGTTCACAGGCGAAGCTGAGCTTGCTAACATTGTGACTGAGATTGAGGCTGAGACTAGCTTAGTACAGAATTCGAGGTAAGGTGGGCAAAGTTTTGGGGAGGATACAACTTCCATCAACAAGAGAGTCACTTACTAGCCCCAGATCGTCAAAGTCGAGTCTCCCACTTACACGCTTATGTCTTGGCAATTATTAATAGCTAACCATAACTTTATTTTGTATATTTAGACCCATGACAATGTTTTACATAGGAATCATAAGGGAAAACCGCACCAACAATGGCTTCACAACAAGTATAATACTCTACTCTAAAATACAGTAATATCCACCGTCTCACGCCTTGATTTCCCATATCGCCCTGTGGATGACGAATCAATAGAGACATTACGAAACACTTGAGGTTTTCATTGAGGTTTCTTCAGGTTGTTTTCGAACCCGACTTTCAAAGTGATTATATGGTTCACAACGAGCACATCTAGACACATTTGATGGGGGAACATATTGTTGTCCTTACAAATTCATATTGTTGTTATAAGAGTATTGTACTACTGCAAATTTGTACTAGTCATTGCAATTGTCATTGTCTAATGTTTTATGGTGTATTAAATGCATGTTTGTACTTGGAAATCATCACATATATGCTATAAATTGTTCTTCTTCTAGGAAAGTACTCAAACTTCCTTATACCTCTTAATTTCCCTTGACCTAGATTAATCTTTAGGTGATCAAGAGAGGGGGTAGTAGGATTGGCTACAATACTTGTTACTTTGATCCCTTAAGGTCACCGAGGAAGCCTCCCCTGTGGTGGACCTCTTCCATCACTAAAATGAGGGAATTTCTTACTAAGGTGGCAATGGTGGGATTTTCCATAGTTACGAAGATTTGGCGAACTTGTGTTGGGATTTGCACAAGTAAAAGTCATGCAATAACAACTCCCTTAGACTTGGAAAATTGTATAACTTTGTAAACTAGTGTGAAGTTTGAAGAGGATACTTTATGAGATCTATCTAGCGACTTTTGTATTGACATGACTCACTTTATATGTTTTATTTTGATTGTATACCTTACCTCCGTTCTTTATGATGCATTAGACCACATGAGCCCCTCCTCGGACGATGGATTTCACATAGCCACATGCATGTTTGACACTTGGATCCTTTGGAGGATATTCAGGGGCTATTGGCACACTTTTATGGAGGTGATCCCATGTTGATGTTTTGGTATCTATGGGAGGTATTAAACTTCATGGATAAACCTTTAACTAGAATAGAATATTTCGAAAGCAAGAGAAAACCTAAACAGATGTGTGAAAACCCTGGAAGACAAG
>CBVK0101654039.1:0-13326 GCA_900067695.1 Picea abies
CCCTGGGCTAACCTCCCTAAACAGAAAGAACCTCCCCATCGAGGTGACATTGGGTGGGGAAGGTTCCTATTACGCCAGTTTGTCCTCTATCCTATAGCCTGTGACCTAAAATACAAACTGCGCGATAACAATGCTCATACTTGTATATGTAATGTGATTTCTAGTTTTTCTTATTTTCACTAGTTTCCAAAGCTTGTTAGGTTTCATTCTCCATTTCCATAGTCAATTTTGTTTGTTTTTTATACCATAATGCATACCTATGTACTCGATATATAAATAATTCTTTATAATGGACATGGCGATAGACAATATGATGTGGCAATTAATAACAAGCTTAATTTATTTGACACTTTTGAATGGAGATGGTAGTAGACAATATGATGTGGCAATTAGTAATGCACATTTTTTATAATGGGGATGGTTATATTTGTTTTCCTATGGGATCTAGCCTAGGTGGTTAAAGTGAGAGGTTATTATCATCCCCACCTAGGTTTGATTCCCATTTGTGACATGCTTTCCCCTCGTGTGCTAATTTTCCTCTACAAGAAGTCATTTTCATTTGGATGGGGCTAGGTGCAATCCCTAGATGAATTGATGAATTACATCCTTCCCAATCACGACTGCTTAGCCAAGAAGTTCCTTTACAAATCTGCAGGTGAAATTCATGTCATTGACAAAAAACGTTCAAACAAATAAAATAAAAAGATAGGGTTGGGCATACTTATACAACTTGAAACAATGGAAAAAGGAGAGAAAGGATCTCATGAATTCTTGACCTTCAATCCTCAAAATGTAGTAAGATGGAAGGAAAAAACCTCTCTTTATAAGCTTCTTGCTCTCACTAAGAAAATGACTCATACATTATTTAACAAACTGACTACCTGAAAAGATACATTAAAAGAACATACATGTATATTAGATGTGCATGGAAGAGAGTAACCAAATTGGAAAGTGAACATTGTGAGCCCAACCCTTTGTTTCATTCACCTTCTCTCTCTCAAACTTGTTTTCTAGTTTTCCTACCTCTTGAAAATGGTGGGAAGTTAAGATACTATTTAAAAGTGCCCACATATGAGTGGGTTTAGGGGTTTGTCTTTGGCACCCCTTCGGTGATTTTGTCTTACCCTTCCTCTATCTCTTCATTCACCATTGGCTCATCGTCTTCCCTCCCCATCCTCCTCATCCTCATCCTTGTGTTCATCCATCTCAATGCAATTTTTATGGGTATCCATTTTTCCATTCTCCCCTGATATTTTTAATACCTTGAATCGATTTCCTCTTAAGGGAAACACTAGAGCTTTGATTTTGGTAGATGAAGGTGTTCACTTGTACTTCTTTCTGATTACCCTTTGCATTCATTGTTCATCGGGTGAGACTAGGGATGTGACCCTTTCTTGCAATTTCTATGGAAGTGACCATACTCATGACAAAGGTTGCACTTGAATGGAAGATTCTATTAGTCTAGCTCCTAAAGGTGATATCAACCATCTGTATTTAGCTTAATGGCTTCATATAACCCCTTTTTTAGGTCTCTATTCCATATTCACACACTTGAGCACTAGCAAATTTTTGGTTTGACTCTATCTAAAACCCTTCTTATACTCAGTGCCAATTCCCTTGAAGGTCTAATGGTCCCAAAATATTAATAGAGGATGTGGGAGACTAACCCACACTAGGATTGATTTTGGGATGTCCTCCTCAAGGTTGAAGTTAAGCATCCATCAATTTAGATAAAGAACTTGGGGGAAAAGAATGTAGGATGCATTGCTAAAGATCAAGTCTTTGTGGACTCTTTTAGGTAGAACATGAATGTAATTATCCCCATCCATAGAGGAAGAAATTAAGGACCCTTTCATTAGGAAGAGACAATATTCTTTGAACCATAGTTCTAGTGCTTGGTAACTTGACAACCACCACCCCATAAATTTACCAATCAGATCCTCTCTTAGCAAAGAGAAGGTCCTCACTCCTAGAAGACGATGTAGTGATTTTTATTTCCACAACTAATAATTTCTTCACAAAACACAAACTAGCTAGTTTTTTTTGGTGAGATCCATTTTTTGAGGTGTCGATGATGACAAGGGTTTAAAATGTCATTGTTTCTCTTTCAAAGTTTGGGGCTAGATCTAAGTGAGTTGGCAGAGAGTGCAATGTGCAAAGAAGATTGGAAGCTAGGATTGAAACCCTAACCACAAACAAGATTCCTCATTTGCATCATCTCTATCTGTTAAAATTAGGTTGTTGGTGAGAGCATAGTTAGTAACTTAAATTTCTACAACCAAATTAAGGTCAATATTCTTTTTCTTGTCCTATCAATACACAATATATACCATTTAATATTTTTGTTAGTAATGAGCTTAATATAGCTAATGACAACTGTATCTTTTGTGAGTATATAAAATATCTCTTTTTGTGCTCACCAATCACATTTTATTAAAAAATATAATCTTTTCATGCATTCAAGCACACCATTGCATTGTCCATTATTGAAAAAGATTTCAAGAGGCAAGGATAACTAATGACCCATACTTAAACATATTTTTCCATCAATTTGGCTATCTAAATTTGCGAGTGGAACTTTTAACTCAAAATTTGGTAGATTTTTCTTAGATGCTAAAGATAGAGAAAATTAAAAGTGGATTATTGAAATATATTGGAAGAATTGATCAATGACAAGGAAAGTGTTCTAATTGAGAATCATTAATAGGACTTTTCTAAAATATCTAAGTGAATTGGTTAAAATATCTAGGTTAGAATTGGATATCGAAATATATTGGAAGAATTGATTAATAACAAGACATGAATTTTAGTTGAGAACTATTAAGAGATTTTTTTTTTAAATATCTGGGTGAATTGGCTAAATATTTTATTCAAATACTTTGATAAAGGCAATCAATGGAATGATTTAATGAAATAAACTCTGAATAATCATATGATTTGCCTAAGAAAACAAATAGGCACCTTGGAATTTGAATTCTCCGTGTTGAAGGAGGATACGTCAATGAAAACAACCATATGAAATGTGCAAAATCACGCTTGAAAAAGAAATAAACTCTAAATAATCATATGATTTGCCTAAGAAAACAATTAGGCACCTTGGAATTTGAATTCTCCGTGGAATATTGAAAGAGGATACGTCAATGAAAAAAACCATATGAAATGTGTAAAATTGCACTTGAAAAAAGTACTAGTGCGACAATGAACATTTCATATGGTTGTTGCACTGACATATCAAGTTAGGATGACAAAAATGTTTTTATTAAAGCTTATTCTCATCTTGTTGTAGCTTTTTCTATAGTAAGATATTTATTACTCAAGTTATCCAATTCTAAATTTTGTTGTATAATATAAGCAAAATTAAAAAAAAAAAAAAAACACATGAAATGAGTTTTGGTTTAATATCCACTAATCACTAAAAAAGAAATAGTCAATTAAAATAAAAGGAAAATAGACAAGTCACACATTTCATATGATCTTTTTCATTGACATATCAGGTTAGGATGTCAAAAATGTTTTTGCTAAAGATTATTCTCATCTTGTAGTAGAGTTGTCTATAATAAGATAATTTATTGATCACTTTATTCATTTCTGAAAAAAAATTTATAATATAAGAAAAATATTAAAAAACACATGGGATGAGTTTTGGTTAGTGTCCACTAATAACCAAAGAGAAAATAGTGAATTATAATAAAAGAAAAACAGAAATAATAATAAAATAGAAATGATTAATAGCTTGCCTAACTCAACTATAACTCAACTAAAAGTGGTACAATACAATTATGTTCATTATGCAAGATATTAGAGCTAGAAAAACTAGCCTCACAAAAAATGCAACAAGTAAACCCAAAATGGTCCCAACACTCTCCTATTAACCAAGGTTTAAAAATATTATAAAAGAAATAGAAAAAAATACAGAAGAAAGAAAAGGGAAAAACTACTTCGATATGGAATTCAAGAGTCATACTAGACATAAGTTCACGGTTTAACAGAAAAGTTGACAAATTACCAAATGTAATTTTCAAGTTCTATTTTTGGAAGATAATAACACTCTCGCAATAATTGACAACAATGTGTACTATTGTTTAAATCTAATATCCAGAGGTGGCAATGAAGATCTGCATGGTGTTTTTGAAGAAATTTGATATTTTTGAAGAAATTTGATATTTTGTATTAGTATCTGTTAGTGATTTGGTTGATTTGGTTGATTTGGTTTAAGATGAATGAAAGAAAGAAAGAAAGAAAGAATTTTTAACGTCCATGAGGCTAAAAATATGGGACAGATTGTTTTTCCATCTGGCTTTTGTATTCGACCCTTTTCCTGTAAAGTTTTACAATAATCGCTCCCAGCGTCTCAACACAAATGATATAACTTTAAGCAAAAAATTCAACATTTGTGTCTAACAAATGCAATTATGATAAACTAAAACAAAATATAAGCCTTTTTTCCCAATTTGGACAATAAATGTTTTCTACTAGAAAGAACCAAAATATTTTAAATAGATGATGAAGATTTAGCGGGTGGCCTTTAAGAAAGGTTAATATATATAAGACAATTCGAGTGACAAGTGAATGGGAAAAGGTTTAATGAAATACAAAAATGTTACCCCAGCCCAATCATTTAAGAGCAGGATTGGCATTGACAAAGCATCGACATCAATATTTGTGAATGGGAGATACAGCAAGAACACATTTAAATTATAATACATTGCCAGACATAGCCTGGTCAAAGCTATCCAAAAGATCAAACTTTGTAACTCAAACATGAGGACTTTCTGCAAGTTTCACCAAGTTTTGTCACCGGTTTTGTTTTTTTAATTGAAGGCAAAGAGGAACACCGCTAGAATGCTCTCAAAATGAAAGTTGCAACCACAGTTTAGTTGACTATGGCTTTTGGCTCTGATGAAATCAAACAAGCTAAAATGATCCAGCATAGCTTAATCATTTCAGGAGAAACAAATCTACTTCTGCCTGATCAAGCTGTGAACCTGTGAGACATTAACAACGTGGTAAATTAAACCTTCAGCGAACCACACGGTCAATGATGAATTCAAAAGTAAAACGCAAACGCCGTTATTTCCAACTTCAGATTATGTGTAGTAAAAAGTATTTTCAATGTGCCAAGCATTGAGCACATGTTTCAAAATACAATATGATAATGGAATCCCACTAGGTTTAGTGCTTGTGGATAGGATTAAAATTTAGAATACCTTCTATGCTTTTTGCTTGCAGGTGTCCCATGTACTTGAGTCTTCACACCATAGGTCTTCAGCTGGAAGTTCTCAAAGGCTTCAGAAACAACACTAACCTGAAGTTGGGGAAGAGAAAACACTTAGAAAGATCTCCCCAAAACTGAATACTATAAGAAAAGCTATGTAACACCTATTAAAATCTCCTTTCACATACCAGTTCTGGCTTCTTTGAGTACACCCGCACAATTCTGTCTTGACATGATGCGGGTAGTAACTGACTAATCTGATCTTTATCAATGGAAAATTTTGTTGTGCTATCATAGTCCTTAAAAACAGAGGACAATCGTTAGCATTGTAAGTAATTCAGTTGAAAAAATAGATACGAATGTGCAATTTTCCAATTGACAGAGTAGATTATTTACCAACTGCAAGCTGCTGCGTAATTTGTTTGAGATTAAACAGGGATTGGATTTGAAAAAATCAATGCTCTTCTACTACCGTTTCACAAAACAGTAGGTCCAGTGCTAACATTTTATGAATATTTTTGTCCAATTTTGAACGTTTTTTGACATGTGGTTTTGCAGGGTAGACAGTAAAGCCCAACGTGGAACAAATTTCCGAACCCATTGAATATAAGCTAGATGCTGCATGTCATTTTCCCCTTATAAATTTTATGGTTTTATCTAAACTACTTTAATATATATATCATGAGAGGAAAGATAGAGGAACAGCTCGGAGGTTCAGGATCGGATATGTTTTGTCAAACAATGAATTCCATGCACGAGTGGTTGATGGCCTTACTACCTTATAGCTCAGTCTCTTCGTATAGATCTGGACAAGATACCCTTTGGACCTCAGTGAGATCAAGCTCGAGATAAAAATTCAAGGAGGTGTGGCGGGAATCAATCACAGAGACACTGTGTAGATTTCCATTCTGTTTTCTCCTCAGCACATGGTGCATGAGAGGAAGAGTTTGTGGATTTTTCAGATTATCCACCTTTATTGATCTAATGAAGCCGTATTTTTCCTTCCCAGAGGAGGTGATTACTTCATGGAGAAGTCAGAATCAAAATCGTGATGGGTATCACTTAAGGAATGATGAGATTATTAGATGCCCAAGTACTTTCCCCAATACCATTACAAAGAATGTGGTAGAAAGTCAAGTATGTGGAGGTATTCATAACAAAATTTGGCACAGGGCAAAGGGATCACCTAGTTTAATGATGGACAGTGTTGGATGTGGGAGGAAGGAATGAAAGATCCCAGAGGGTCCAGCATCATATCAATCAATGGTGGAGAGGGAGAAGGATCATTTTATTGTATTCATCAAGGTAAGCTCTCTTGTTCCAATACCTTGTTTTCTCAATCTTTATTGAACATCCCTGATTCGTTCCCACGCTGGGAAAAAAGGCTCTCTATTCCACCCAAAGTGTTGGGAATATAGAATGGCAGCAGTAGTTGAGACTACGAACCAACATCCCTCTAGAGTCAGCTCACTCCCATGTAATGGTTGTGGAAGTCCTATAAGTAAAGACCGAGGTAGAGAAGATTTTAGAAGGGTTATAGACAAGAGGAACAAAGTCATCCTGTGGTTGAATTGCAACAAGAACTCATCAAGGAGCCTAAGAAGGAAAAGGATCCTTCAAAAGCTGAGGGGCTCTAGCCAAAGTGAAAAAGGAAGAAATCTTCTTTGTGAAACTATAGGCGAAGGAAATGAAAGTATATGTAGAGGTTGGTTTGGAGGAAGAAATGGTGGTGCAGGACACAAAAATGGCTCTCATAGCTAGATTCATCATTCAACAAGAAGTATTCCAAGAAAACCCTAAGGGCCTAGGTAGATAGTGGTTGGAGTGGGCTTCTTGGATACAACCTGCAATTATTCCTAGGTGCAAGAGGATTCTTTACCTTTGTTTTTAGAACCATGGAGGATAAGTATATAGTGACGAATGGAGGTCACTGGTTCTGGGGAAACTCTGGGCTAATATTAGATCATTGGATGCCATGGTTTGATCTCATCACGCAAAGGATTAAAATACTACTTGTAAGGGTAAATCTTCCTTATTTACTCCTAGTCTTTTGGAAACATCGAATCTTTGAGAAGATTGGTCACAAAATAGGGTTATTCTTACAACTGGATGACTATACCAACATGATGGAAAAAACACCCATGGCCAAGATTTGTGTAGAGAAGGAACCTACGATGGTCTTTGATAGCAAGGATGGAGTCTAAGCTGAATCAGTTTGGGAGCAAATGAGAGTAAGGTTGGGGGAAGAGGTTTTCAAAGATTGGACGACCTAGAGGTGAGAGTCTTTGATCTGGAAGGGAAATAGGTGGTGAATCAAGGAATACCTAGTTCCTTATATAGGAGGTCTTACAACCCATATTGTACGTGCTGATGAAAGCCCTAATCCACAAGGTGCAATCCAAGGGAAACCTCTAGGAAGGTCACCATTGCCACCTCAACAACCTATCCTCTGTTGCTTTAGCCCGGCTCTCCTCCGACTCAAGGGGGGTATTCCCTATTAGAATTACTAAGACCAAGTAATGAAGCACAAGGTGACGTTGACAGTAGCCTTAGTAAAATAGGGTTAAGAGTTTTTAGGGTTTTTAGAATAAGTGATGGGAGGACATCAAGAGATCAGTGCCAAGTCCAACTAGGGAAATGGAGTCAAGATGAATCAAATGGTAAATGAGGTCAAGAAGAAGCCCTCCGGGGAGTTGGATTATTTTCTTAAAGGATTAGGGTTTGAGACTAGCACAAGAAGGGCCTCCTCATGGGAATGGCCTTTACCCTCAAAATCAAC
Organism: Picea abies; assembly: GCA_900067695.1. Classification (NCBI taxonomy): domain Eukaryota; kingdom Viridiplantae; phylum Streptophyta; class Pinopsida; order Pinales; family Pinaceae; genus Picea; species Picea abies. Next base: position 7,995 of record CBVK0101654039.1, read on the forward strand.
TATGATTTGATGATAAATAGTTAATACTTCAGCCAATGAACCATAAGGAAGAACATAGCATGATATCAAATACTTACCAAATCAACAAGGAAGAAATGGGGACAAGGCCTAGATTGCTTCCTCCACGTAATTGATAACTCCTCAATGGATCGATCTTGAAGGCTTAGTAGAAGACTTGAAAATTTCCACCATTAATCTTCATGCATCAAAATAGAACCAAGTAGAAAAGGCTTTAAGAATTAACAACATTCACCATAAAGAAAGAACCCTTAACACCATTAATGCTCCAAGAAAGATATATCGATTAGGATCCAAAAGAGAGAGCTCCAAATTATCCAACCATGAGTGAAAATGAAGAGGTGCATCTCTTTATATAGAAGATGCTAAACCTCTTTTACAATAAAATATTAATTTCTCACGCGATTCCCTAAATTTATCCTAAGAAATTAAACTAATAGCTAATTAATCTAATACAACAATAAAGTAAAAAGTGGTCAAGCCACATGTACAATGAAACAACCCCAAAGTGAGGGTTTCTCCTCCAAGAAAAGGTCAATGTTGTCCCAAGTTGCCATGTTGGCCTCCAAAGGCCCCTTTGACATATGTAAAATGGTCAACATCCTCTTCAAAGGTGCAAATCGACCCTCCCAATGTTGACATAAAACCTCCAAATGGGGCGGCTCCAATAAAACATCTCCATAAATTAGCCAAATAATGCTCCAATACCTTCAAGTAATGTCTCAGATGAATTCCCATGGTCATACCTCAGGTCAAGGAGCCTCTATGGAGCATGGGAGTGACTTCCCAAGCTCAAAAATAGGTCATAAAACCCTCAATATTCATAATGACGTCAAATGAATCTCAACCCACTTAAAACCCTCAATATTCATAATGACGTCAAATGAATCTCAACCCACTAGCCTTCAATTTGTACCTTTTAGGCTATGTCCACATCATAAAACGTGTTTTAAGAAGGTTTCATATCATCAAAGGTCACATAGGTGACCCCTCCAAGTCTTCATGTGTTATAATTATACCCAATGACTGTCATAATTGGTCCAAGTGCAGGTCGACCCTCCAAATAAATACAAATCAACTTCAAAATGACAAACTAGGGGAGCGTTCTATGTGGTATGTGTAGGATAATTCCAAGTGTGCATAATTAGCACCAAAGATGGTCAAGGAGGTGTGTCTAATGCCTCGAGAAGTGTGAGATGCCTCAAAAAACGTGAAACTGTCCAAAAATTAGAATGCTACATGTTATCGCACAAGTTGTAGGTTGGGCATAGCCTGACCCAACCACCAAGTACCCAATGTCACCTCGATATAGGTCTCGCGCTTCAAGGGTGACTAGGTCACTCTAAGGAGACGATCACGGTGACCCTGGGGGGATTGAGACGGATAGAAGGGAAGGAAGAGAAGTATCCCCTTAAAGGTCAATGATGGAAGAGGAAAATGGCTTTGATGACTCATCTCCGGGTGGTTTAAAGTTGCCAAGTCTTTGGGTACCTGCAAAAGTGTCTGTACTTGCCCGAGACACAAGAAAAGCCACACTTGCATATAGTATGTTAGGTGGACAAGCAATTTAAGCTTTCTGTCCCTAATTTGCAGCAATCAAACAATATTAATTATCAGCAATATAATGATAACTGAAGCTGCTACAAGTTCTTTTAAATATGCAATAGGTGAGCCAACAATGACTAATATATCTTGCACAAAATAGTATGAAACTTGAGTTGTCAAACAAGGTTGTTATAAAACATTTCTGCAGATAATTTATCAGCGTTATGGCTATAACATATAATGCATTACAGGAAAAAAAATCACCCAATGAAACTTGCCCAAAATTTGACCAAAAAGTGCACTATAGCAAGTAGAATATGAGGGCAAAGTTTTAGCTTAAGTCTAGGGTTAGTTTGTGAGATATTAGGGTTAGAATAGTTAGGGTTTATGAAGCCTTATGGTTGTAGGGTTAGTTTGTTAACATAAACAAGGATTAGTAGGAGAGAGGGGATGCCTCAATGAGGCAAGAGAGCCTAGGGCTCAAAGAACAAAATCCCAATGAGAAAGATTCAAGACCTTGACTTTTCACGTTTACCAAGGCAACAATTTATTTCTCCAATGCAACAAGTGATGACTAGTGCCTTTAATGATTGGGTTAATGGAGTCAAGAAAATAATAAGCTAGAGGTACTACCTCCTTGGGGGTGTAAATCCTCTTACTCCCTGTTGACCGCCTGTTTAGCTTTATATAGAAGATGCTAAACCTCTTTTACAATAAAATATTAATTTCTCATGTGATTCCCTAACTTTAGCCTAAGAAATCAAAATTATAGTTAATTAATCCAATACAACAATAAATTAAAATTGGTCAAGCCACATGTACAATGAAATGACCCCAAAATTGAGGGCTTTTCCTCCAAGAAAAAACAAATTTTGTCCCAAGCTTCCACGCTAGCCTCCAAAGGCCCCCTTAACATGTGTAGATAGTCAACACCCTCTTCAAAGGTGCAAATCGACCCTCCAAATGTTAACATAAGCCCTCTTGTTATATCTCGAATTCTCCCTAAAGGAAAAGTCCCAACCTCTCCAAGGGGAAAACCTAAGGACATGAACAAGCAGGTCGTCCACTGTCACCTCAACAACCTTGCCTCTACACTTCTAGGCCATGGTCACTAACCTAAGGAGGGGATCCTATGTATTCAAGCTAAGTCCTATCGTTATAAATAAGGAAGGGTGAGGACAAGGACTAACATTGACTAGATTTTAACTTCTCTATAGGTTTGATTCAATGAAACAAGAGAAGACAATAGGTTTGATTCAATGAAACAAGAGAAGACAATACCAAATAAAGCTTGGTTTGATTCAATGAAACAAGAGAAGACAATACCAAATAAAGCTTGGAATGTTCATTCATGGTCTATCATTCATCAACAACCCAAATGCTAAACGATGAAGTGTCTCTGAGTGTTTATTTAGTTAATTCACATGCATCAAAAGTTCATTCATCAAATGTTATTTCTTCCATGATTATTCAAGAGTTTGTAAACCCAAAATATTCTAGAAAAAAGACCCAAAAAAGGAAAAGGCTTCCAGTCAAATGGTGTGCCTTGTGCTACAACCCTAAAATATACCCGTAGGTTTGGAAACCCACGATACGAGAGGGTAATCTTCCTGAACGCTGTGTACGGTGCACTGTAATAGTCTGGCGACCGAATGGTTGGTCTCAAGTTGCCTAGGGGACTTCCGATATACTCGAAGGTACGTGGAAGTGATCATCGGGTTCAAGTGTTGCCTAATGCAATACTACTTGAGTGGGTACCAACAGGGGTTACCGAGAGTTCCAACAAGGCGAGACAAAGCTCAAGCCTCCTGATCTCATGAGTATCCCTGCGTGTATCGATCTCAAGTCGCAATTTAATGCTCAATGACAACTCCCTATCGTTATTTATAGACATCGGGTCACATCTCTAGCCTAGATTACCAAGGGTCTTTCTCAGAATCATGACATCCACATAGCGTGAATTCTCAGCATGAAGTACTTCGTTATTGGTTTAAACATTTGCATCATTCGTCATCATTGTTACACATTCAATAGTGCTCATCCATATCAACAAAGTTTTAAAGTATGAAATCCAGTATAAACTGTGCTCAATCCTTTTCCAAGTATTTCAACATATTACTTGCAACCACCAATGGTATTATAAAATTTTGATGCATAATCATGGAGATTAACTCATTACTCTGTCATTAATTCACTTGCGAATTATCCATATATAAGTTTGTTAAGTGAGATCAATACACCAAACATAAAAGGAAAGAATCAATAATTCATACTTGCGATCAAACTTCATAAATGACTTGAGCATTTTAAAGGTAACATTAATCAACCATGAACATTTCTTTTTAATGTTATGGAAAACATTTTTCCAATGCTATGGTAAAAATGTACTGTGATGAAGCATGTATAGCATTTCCAATTATTTTATCCAATACTCAATGAACCATCTTGCAATAAAGCAAAGTTAATTAAATGCTAAAATGGAAAGTTTGAGATATGCACCATTGCTTATTACCCACTTATTGACAATGTTGATTATAAATTAAGAATGGTAAACTTGTCATGTGATGTGCGCCTAGTCAAGATGGATCATGCAATCATGTGCACCCGAGAAATAGTTAAAGTTTAATCACGGTAGCCGGATTTATGGCCAAGGTATGTTAGTGATCCGATTGATCACTCAGAGTTCATTTAAAAATTAAAAATTGGAAAAGATCAAAACCCCAATTTATAACGAACCACGAACGAACTAGCAATTTAAAGGCAAATGATGAATGTAGTCAACGTATGGTATGAACCAACAAGTATTCAGAATTTAAACTTTTGGAAATCATTGTAATCAATTCATAATAAAAGAGACACGGATGGATCGTACGAGCAAGGAGAGTGCCTCTCGAAATGATTGCATCGTTTATTCTTTGGATTTTGTGAATTAACCAGGGTGTATTATCAACAAGATGGGTTTCGTAATCACGATATAATCTTCAGGTTCTAATGCTCTCTCGCCCAACATCACATACGAATTAATCAATGCTTGAGAATGATGAAAACTTCAGTGATTTTCACAGATATTCTCATATAACAACAAACTGGAATGATGGGTTTATGATCTTGTGCACAACTCGGATTTGCAGCATGTCGTTGAATAATGGAATAAATTCGGATTTGAGAATTCGAAACCCCTGAAAATTCAACCCAAATAGCAGATCGGCTTATGAAGATAGTAATCGAACTGCAGAATTAAAGATACGATGAGCAATGAATAGGGTCAATGAGATTGCTGGAAAGTCTGATTTCAGCCTGAAGAAAGGTAAATGATCCACAGGACAAAAGGATTCATTGGGTAAATTTGTGGTCGACCTGGAGAAATTAAAGTGATTTGTTCCCAAATTGGGTAAATTTGTGGTCGACCTGGAGAAATTAAAGTGATTTGTTCCCAATTTGAAAGTGAAAACCCTGCAAATTCGGATCAAAGAGCAAATCGACTCAATTAAATGGTGACAATCGAATAATAGCTCTACAGTCTGCAGAAAATAAACCAAATTAGCATATAAACCCTCGAAGTCGTTGGTTGTAGATAAAACAATGAAATCAACTAAGCTCAAAACGAATTAAAAAAAATTGATTGGAAAATTTAAAGAGGGTTTTGAATGAAAAAAAATATTGAAAGTGCCTTATTAGTCCCTACAGTAAGCATAGAGGGACTATAGGGGACTATAGCAATCGATAAATTGTTGACTTCATATTAGTCTGTCCTTTGACCACAAATATT
>CBVK0101654053.1:0-11986 GCA_900067695.1 Picea abies
ATGTAATTCTTCAAGACATATAAGAAAAATCATTCTGTGGTTTTCTCCTGCTTTGGGTTTCCACGTAAAACACTGGTGTACTGTGTATGTGTATGATTGTTCATTTGTTCATTGCTCATTATTGGATGATAATTATATATTGATATAACACTTGGAATATCTAGTTAAAAAGGATTATAATTGCTCTATTACTGATTCACCCGCCCCTCTTAGTAATCCAACAAATATATCAAGTGTGAATTCTTCTAAAATGGGATCCAGTATTTGGGCCACACAATCTCGGTGAAGTCAGTGGTTGTAGATCCCAAGAAATTCAAGACAATTGTGGATTAAACAACCCCTTAGAATGTAACTGAGGTAAGATCATGTATGGAATTAGCTGGATATTGTAGAAGTTTTTGTAAGATATTTTCCAATATTTTTCATCGCATTACTTCATTACAAAGAAAGGGGAAGAAGTTTGTATGGTCAGCAAAGTGTGAAGCTAGCTTTCAGCAGCTAAAGCATCTCCTGACCAATGCCCCTATTTTAAGGATTGCAGACCCTAAGAAATATTTCTTTTTTTACACAAATGCTTGCAATGAAGGACTCGGTGGATTTATTATGCAATAAAGGCATGTGATTTGTTATGAATCAAGGAAGTTGAACGAGCATGGGAAGTGATATGTCACCCATGATTTCGAACTTGCAACGATTGTGCATACATTGAAGATGTGGAGACATTACCTGCTTGGAAGAAGATTTTTCCTAATGACATATCATTGTGGACTAAAGTATTTGTTTGATTAGCCATAGTTTAACACTAGACAAGCCAAATGGATAGCACTAATTAGCAAGTTTGAATTTGAAATAAAACATATAAAAGGGAAGGAAAATCGAGTGGTAGATGCACTCATCCAAAGTGTGCAGCCAATACACCTAGTAGAAAAAAGTGTAGGTGAGTCTAACATCAAGAAAAGAATCAGAAATCGCTTGCAAGAGGATAATTTTTTCAATTTGATAAAAGAAAGTTTACAGCAAGATCCAAACATGAATAATTATGAGGAATACCAACTTACAGTCGAGGGAATATTGTTGTATAATAAAAGGTTGTATGTACTTGACTCAACATAGTTGAAGAACCTCATTATGGATGAGTTTCATCGGAGGAATTATGCGGGTGATCCTTGTTATCATAATATGATAACAACAATGAGGAAATTGTATTATTGGCTAGGAATAAACAAATATATTGTTGAGCATACTGCAAAGTGTTTGGAATGTCAATGGGTCAAAGTTGAACATAAGCACCCTATAGGACTATTGCAACCATTGCAAATCCAAAAATGGAAGTGGGAGACAATATCCATGGATTTCATCACAGGTTTTCCAAGGACACTTAAGCAACATGATACAATTGTGGTAGTGGTGGACAAGCTAAGTAAGGAATCTCACTTTATTCCAATCAAATCTACTTTTAAAGCTATAGATGTTGTTGATGTTTTCAAGTTGCATGGTATACCCAAGACTATTATCTCAAATAGGGATGCAAAATTCACATCAAAATTATGGAAAGGATTAGTTGTGGGCTTGGGAATGCAACTATCATTTAACATGGCCTACCATCCTCAAACAGATCATTAGACAGAGAGGGTAAATAGAGTGTTGGAAGACAAGTTAAGGATGCATGTCATGCATCATCCCAAACAGTGGGAAGAATATATACCCCTGGTAGAGTTTTCCTACAATAATGGATATCAAGAATCCTTGAAGATGATCCCATTCGAGGATCTCTATTAAAGAAAATGAAAATTTCTAATTATTTGGGAAATTTCAATGGATAGTATCACACTTGGACCAAACTTGTTAAGATAAATGGAGCAGGAAGTGATCAGAATAAGGAAAAAATTAAAAGTGACACATGACAGGAAGAAAAGCTATGCAGGTTAGCAAAAGAACTCATAAGCAATTTAAGGTGGAAGATCATTTGTATCTCAGGGTGAAACCCAAAAGGATATCCCTAAGAATGGGAACTTGTGCCAAGTTATCACCCCACTTGTTGGTTTAAGAGAAACACACAAACAAATATTTACACACAGAAATCTCACATAAAGAGAACAATATACTCACAAAGATCACATTTCATTAATGTACAATAATGATACATCACTCTCAGACACAATACATATGTGAGACCTCAAAATATAGCATTGAGGTGCTCATAACAAGATGTCTAATATAGCATAACAATCTCCACAATGTCTCCATGAATATATCCATAAATCTCTATGTGATCTCCATCCCTAACTTCACTCATTGTCTGATCTTTCATCATATGTAGAGTTCTAGAATAAGTCTACTTTCATGAATAATAATTTCATCATATCATAAGTATGAATTATTCCTTCACTTTGACCTCACAACCTCATTCATCTTTCCTAATGAGAGCACCTTTAGCTCCGAGTTTTACATCTAACTCATCAATAAGTTGCTCTTAAAGGAGTAGATAGTGAATAAAAATCCATTAAAAACAGCCTCACATCTAAGTTTCCAGAGAAATAAACAAACAAACAACTCTAATACAATGCCATGTTCTTTGGAAGCGAAAAGGACCAATGGAATCAACATCACCTAGTAGAATAGATATTGAGAAAAATTGTTGTAAAGGATATGATGCCAGGTGTCCCATACAAGATCCCAACATTCCCGAGTACACTTTCAGGTCCATAGAATGTGGGGAATGGTTTCAACTCCCCCACAATGCAAGCACAAAGCATCCATGAACCCTGTCCAAGACAATCTCTCCTTGGAAGGTAATCCTTGATAGATCAATAACCATGCAAAGACCCTTAGTCTGTAGGAGAGTCAGAATGACCACACCGTTTGAAAGTGATTTAGCAACTTGGCTTCTTCATTTGAGAGCTCTCATCTTCTTTTCAAAGTTTCTTGGAAAGAGTATAGTAAATGAAGAGCCTAATATAATATGTGTGGCTTATATGCCCAATTGGGATAATTATATCTCCACATCCAGTGCTGTCAAATAGATTTTGAGGTGTTAATGTTCAATTTATATAATTCACATCTGTTAAGATAAAATTCTGGATTTCTTGGATAGCTAGCCGATCACAACATGAGTCTATACTCGCGCGTAAGGAAAACCAGGGCTTCCACTCTCTTTTGACCTTATCTTGTTAGTCCCTCCGACAGAAAAGCCCTTTCTTGGGTAGCCTCTTCAGAAGAAGTCTCCCAATATGAGTTGAAAAGGAGTTCTGAATTTTCCAGGACCATAATGAATGACTAGGGATGTCAAAACCTCTCTTCTATCCATCCCACTACTAGGAGAGACATGAAGCAACCTTTATCTAGGTTTTCATAGATTCTTCCTAGAACAAGGGGACTACAATTTTGAAATCATTTGGTGTACTTATCACATCACAAATTAGTAATGGTCCTCTAATTCCAGCTTTATCTCCACCGTGGAGAATTCTTTGCCCAAGTAACACTTTCCATGACTCCCCACCAAATAAGCATTGCACCTTGGAGACTATTGTCATTCATGCCTAGACTATCCTCATGCTTGGGAAAAGTACAAATGCTTCAAGGCACCATGAATATGGAGCTATCACCACCAAAACAACTCATAGACTCTCCATGCGGTCAAACTGAGTGCTAGAGGAAACCAACAAGATGCCAAGTGCACATGACTAGACTAAAGGATTTTACATACAATTGTAAGTTTTCTGGCCAAGGGCAGGTCCTTGTACATCCATCTCTGAATTTTTGAACTGAAAGATTTGAAGGCATTGTTACCACAGAGCTGAGGAAATGTTGACTCCAAGTGGAATCCCAAGGTAGCGAACTATGTGACCATCCTTGATGCTTTGCTTTGGATGATGCAACCTGTCTGGTTTTTCCTCTATCAATCAACCAAAAGTTTGATTTGAGGTCCATCAACAGAGTCTTGAGAAAGCTCAACCGAGAGTAGAAACTCATCAACAAAAGATAAACCTTGCATCCTGAAATGACCAAGAACTTTTAAGCAACTCTTTTGCAATTATTTGAGACAAGCATTTTTGGAAATATGGGATATTTTTAGTTACCGTTTATTCTATTCCTACACGATATTCTTGTCTAATAACTAACGTATTTAAGATGATATCTATTACACTATAAAACCCTCCTTAGGTTGCACTATTTATCTTATTTTAATGTTTAATGATGGCAACCTACTTTAGATTGTCCACATAAAGACTTTGTGTCAAAGTATACCCCTTTGAAAAGTGGCCTACCTTCTCCCTCTAGTTTTCTTTTGCACCTTAATATAACATGTTCTGGGCATGCTGTAAGATCAAGAAAGACTCCATCCTAAGGATTGGGATGTTTGACTTTGGGTCTTGAATAAACTATCATTCCCAGTCACCATGTGAGGTTGTTTGGAGCTAGACAAAGGCGTCAATGGTGTTAAGGACCACCTTGGATACTTCTAAGTGAAAAAAATTAATGCAAGGTCATTATTCTTTGAGCCCTTCCATGTGGAGAGAAAAAAACAGAACGGGATTTAAGGTGGGAACGGTTAGGAAAAGCTTAAGAGATTTTTTGTGATAATTTTTTCCTCCAGTAAGTAAGAATATATGGGTCAAGTAATAAAGGATCCATAAAATTTCTTACTATAAATGGGTGAACAAGTACTCAAAAGCATGTGTTACTTTGTGGTGGTCTCTCATTGGCTACTAGATGGTGATGTGTTATGGATGGTGAACAAGATAAAATGAGAGGAGGATATGAGAGTAGGAGAGGTGGGTATGCTTCTGCATCGCTATGCCATTGCCACATTCACGTCAAAGTATGCATGGGGTTGCAATGTTCTTGTATAAATGCCTATTGTTGACTTTGAATTTTGCAGCTTCAAATTTTATCACATTTCATATGTGATTTCTTTGAAGGAATGTTATGATTATGAAAACATTTCTCCAAGAAATATCCCAGTGCATGAAAATATTGCTGATATATGCATGCAATATATTTTATGCATTCTGACAAATTCTCTTTGTTTACAACTTCAGTGAATTTAACAATGTTGATTTGTTTATGAGCACTCCAAACAAGAAGGTTTTGTGGGAAATTTTGTTTGCATTATCCTTTTCTGCTTCATTAAGATGCCAACAAAGTTACCGATATTTTATCTGAAAAAGCCCTTTTCCTCCTATTTATATTGACTAAAATGTTGAGAAGGTTTTCAAGGAGACTTACTGATTTTATTCTTTGTTTTGAAAAGGAGGGGAATTGGTTGGCATCTCTTGAAGGCGAGTGAGGAACTAGTGACACAAATGGGGTCAAGTGAAATGTATTTGCATTGCAGGATCATCGACAAAGCACCTTTCAATATGTACACAAAAGCTGGTTATAATGTTGCTCAGACAGACAATATATTTGCATTGCTTTCTTTGCAGCGGCGCAGGCATTTGATGTATAAAAAATGGCTCTAGCCAAGGTAGCATAGGTCTTTTAACTTTTCAGTTGTGATATAGCTCAAGCATATGTAGCATATGGCATTCAAACTTTCAGCTGTAATATAGCTGTCTTTTCTTAATTATTTGTAAGAACTCAAGTCATTCTCAAGTAATGAAGCAACTATTGACACATTACTTGAAAGGGATGGATAGGCAAAGGCATGTTAGAATCAATTATATCAGACATTCAATAAAAGTTCTACGATGACACAAATTTTGGAGTAAAGCATCTTGATCATGCAAGAGTGAATATCTGTATTTAAGTTCATTTGTTCGCTTCGGAAGAAGAAATTTGTAATGTAGTTACAAAAAAATTACAAGCTGCCTTAGCTAAACCTGTAGGCAGAAGCTTCTAAGAAAAGCTATTGTCATTGTAAATAAACCTCCTTCAGGGGATTGATTTGCATTAGAAGACAAAACTGCTAATAAACTGTTAGATTACGAAGGATAATATTTTTGTTCAACTAAAAGTAGAGATCACTGTTGCAGGAGTTGAACCTTTCTCTTTGTTCATTTGAATCTTCACCTTTGTTTTCTGTTGTCATATATTTCATGGTTAGAGGAATTTTAACTTTTGTTTTCTTTGCTAGTTCTGCTAAAGTCAACTCTCTTTTCCCTGAATTCATTTCCTCACAGGGAGCTATTTATTAGATGGAGTGAATTAATAAGTGGACAAGCTAAACACTTTTGCCAAGGCATAGTTCCACCCTGACCCCCTGGTTTTTTCCAATTTCTGGTGACTGGTCATCTTAAAATGTGACAAAACCCCTCAAGCCAAAGTTCCATGGTCAAATTCCCATCAATCAGGTGGAACAATGACTTCTAGCAAAATACCTGTTGGATTTGGGGGAAATTTTCCACCATAACGTGGGTGCTAATTCCAATAAGGTCAACTCTAATTTTCCACCATAACGTGGGTGCTAATTCCAATAAGGTCAACTCTCTTTTCCCTGAATTTGTTTCCTCACAGGGAGCTATTTATTAGGTGGAGTAAGTGGAAAAACTCAGCCTTTTGGGCGAGGTAAAGTTCCACCTTGATTCCCTATTTTTTTCCAATTTCTGGTGATCTTGATCATCTTAAAATGTGCCAAAAGCTTGGAGGTAAAGTTCCATAGTCAAAGTTCTCATAAATCAAGCAGAATGACGACATCCAGCAAAACCCCTGCTAGACTTTGGGTAAATTTTCCACTGGAAAGGGGGTGGGTGTGCCCATTTATTAACTCACTCCTTTATTAGACTAGCATAGATCCATATTAGCTCCAAATAGATTAAGCATCGAAAGGGATAAAAAATATTAAATGTAAACCTCTTGGCACTAAAAGATCCAAGGATAAGATGGATCTATGATAGTGGATTTTTTTTTTTTTGGTTCATTTTTAAACCTCGTCTCTTTCCTTTTCCTTTTCCTTTTCATTTATTTTATATTAGATGCGGGATATCAATTTTTTTCCATTTTGATAGACATGTTTTACATTTCTTTCATTCAACATGGTTGTGTATATCTTGCTTCTACGATAGATGATTTTATTTATTTTTTAATCTTGTTTCTTTCATTTTCTTTTTCTGTTTTTTTAACATGATGTGAGACATCATTTTTTATTTTATTTTCATAAACACATGTTGCACTTTTCTTCGGTCCCATGTTGTAGAGTGCACCTCACTTCTCTTGCTCCCAAAATTGTAGCTGTACTTGTATGGAATTAATTTTTGTGACTTAGGAATCAGCATATTAGTAAAAAGTCAATTCCTTTTGCATAATAAAAAGAACATCAATAATGTCCAAACGTTAAATAGGTAGTTTTGGGATGGTTGATGTTCTTCTCCCATTAACTTAATTGTTTGTTCATCTTTTTAATAATATTGAATATAATTCTCTTTTCTTTCATTGCAATGATTACACTCTTTATTTATTACAATATTCATATGGTATCATAGTAGTAAGAAATTTTGAGACCACGAAGCAATGATCGAGGCAATGCTTGTGAAGCAAGACACTCATGTGGCCCTTGATATGAGGCGAGTTAAAGTTTAATCTTTGGTCATGAAAAGTAAGAGCAAGTGGACTATTGTTTCACTAACCTGGGTCCACAAAATCAAATCAGAACGTTTCTAGTTTCTTGGTTGTCTTTGTGGAAGTAAAACATGTTCTTGATAGTGCTCGACATTTTGTAAAAGATACATATTGAGCCTAGTCAACTCAATGTGAGCACAAAGTTAGAATTGACTACTCTAACAATTGGCAGGTGGAGATTCAAGACACGGAGATGCCTAGTATGTGAACGACTCTAGAGGAGGAAGAAGACCAAAGACACTTCATGGCCGATGACAATGTTAAAGTGTAGGTTAGTTAAAGAGTCAAAGTAGAAGTGATGGTGGTGAGATATTAGTTTGTAATGGGCTTGTATATTGGGCATATAATTGGTAACCTTCGTAAAGTATTTTTGAATGCTTGTTGTACCTGAATTAATGATGCATATGTGATGCAAGGGGTGCATGATCGATTGTACTCAACACCCCCGAGTTTTGGTCCAAGTTGTAAGCTTAGCCATAGGCAAGTTGATTTCCCCAAGTTATTGTAAGCCTTGTTATTTAGGCATACATGTAGCACATGGTGTTTTTTTAAGTCCTATTGAGTCAAGCCTACATGAATTAGTGTGGTAACACATGTAATCATGTAGTGAGAATCCCTCTTATGGATAGAGAAGACGTGGCATCAAGTTGTGGAATTAACCACTAGGTAGGTACGAGGGTGGCAGGTGTATTCATATCTAAGCTTGATGATGAGTCGGAGTTGGATCTTCAATTAAGGGGGGAAATGTGAGATGAAGTAATCTCAGAGTGCGCATTATGCAGACTAATCTATTGATCGCCGATGTTCATTGGTCATTGACACCCAACGTGTAATGTTGCGAAAATCTAGAGGCAAGATAGGCCCCTGATGTCCACGAAGCGAAATTATTTTCAAAAATCATGGCCATCTGATTTTTAACGATGAATTAATCCTGATTGTTGATTCCTTAGATCAAAATTCAATCGATGTTTGTGTGATGAGAAGCCACATCACCTAGCCATGTCAGCATTAACACGTCAGTAAGCAAAAAATGCCCGTACTGCCACATCACCTAGACATGACATCCAGGTAGTTAGGCCTAACCACATCAGCTTAAGCCACACCGTCTTCCACGTGATTACATATGACTTGCAAGTGCATCGGGGTGTGGGAAATACTTGTGGCAGAGTCTAAGCAGTGCAAACGAGGACATGAACTCATCGATGCTGATGAACATCATTCGTCGTCGAGTAATGCGCTAGCTCAAAAAATCGAAGGAGTAGACCCCTTGATCTATGTCGATGTCACATCGGTCATTGGCAAGGAACGCGCTCGGTGACACTAGTACTAAAGGCACATCTTATTTGTCTATCACTGGTAGCTCATCGACATTGACAGACGGGATACCATGACCATGCTATTCGATGCATGAACAAACTTGTTGATGACCAATTCCAGTGGAATGAGATGTGATTTGGACTGTTCATGTTACTCCCCATAATCGATCTGGACCGTTCATGCTACTCCCCACAATCGATTTGGACTGATTAAAATTTGAATAAGAGACCTCGAAGCACCTAGTGTTTTAAGCTAAAATAATCCCCGCGTCAAGTCTTATCTAATGGTTTTGGCCTGTCCACACCGACCACATAAGCTTAGGAATCTCCCGAATTTCACGTTGCACAATACACACGACACGTCAGTACCTTGGAAAATGTGCCACTACAAAACAACACGAAAGGAGTTTACGACACACAAGCATCGAGATCGACAGGTGAATTTCAACATAGAACATTTTAACCACAGGAAAATACGCGCACTGATCTCCGATCCTAATTTCATTGCGCTCTAACTTCTTAGAATTCAAAATTGCCAAAAAACTGGATAATGGTCCTTTTGTGCCGCCAATCGTTGTAATGTATTAATTTCATAGCATGGCATAAATGACGCATTTAAACCCAAAGATCCAAAGGGATTTCACTGTATCACCGATGTTTATTGCAGGATGGGACTTGCAAGAAAAGGTATAAGCATCCCAACCTCTTTCTTTTGGTAACAATGTCATACATCGAGCTGTTAGGAGCTTTTGTGTCATCTAAAGTTTCCAAAGAATCAGGCACCTTGCGCATCTGTATAAGCTATTGTCAATTTCGAGTTACTCGGTCGAGACTGGTAAGTATCATAGATAAAACCTTGTTCCAACACTAGTAATTTTGGTTAAAGGCTGCCATATTTTTCACAATTCTTGGTAATTTATGAATCTAATAACGTTGTTTGTTGCATAGAAAATGCCTCCCCACTGACCAACGCCCGCCAGCCAATCACCTAAAACATCGAAGGGAAAGAATGTGCTGGTTGGTGAGGCTTCGATTTCAATTGCTATTGAAGAATCGAAAGCCATGCCTAAGGTAGAACCAATGATACAAATATTGCAGAAGAAACCTCCAGTGCCATCACCACTCTACAGAGACACCGACCCAAGCATGACATCCAAGGCACCTTTTCCCACCTGGCACGACCTATATAATAAGATTCATCATGATGATTTTCCTGAATTTACGCCTCATAGTGATCTAGAAGTAAGAATATTGGATGACCAAGTCTTTCAAAACATCAAACTATCATTGCTATACATGGTAGCATCCAAGACCATGATTTTTCCTTGTGTAGAATCCCTTGAGTGGATAATTGATCATACCGATGTCAATAAATGTTTAATAAATGATGTAGACGGGCAATTTGTTGGTGTTTTTTTGCCGGTGGAGATAAACAAATATTACAAACTTAGAGAGCCCAAAGTCATGATTAACACCGATTTTGTGGTCAAATTTTATGAAAATCACAACACCAGTGAATTGTTGGCGTCTTGGTGGAGCGCGGACAAGAAATTCGTGAACAGACCCTAAGAATGGTATAATAACATAAATATCAGAGAATCCTATATGTTTCTAAATGGCTTTAATATGCCGATTGTATGGAGAAATGGATTGTTCTAAGTTTTCGGAAGCATGGATGCCCCTGGTATATACTGTAGCTATGTCTGTAAGTGTTTTAAACGAGGGTGCCATTATTTCAAAACAATTAAGTATCAGGGTAGAGCAAGCTCAGAAACTGAAAGCAGGAGAAGTGCCTTCCTTTTTTATGGCATCTTATTTATTAGATGTGATATGCGCAAGAAATATATTCTTGGAACTAGGCTTAAGCTGTGATATTTCAGAATTACCCGTCCATGTGTATTTTAGCATGTTATGGGAAAATAGGTATAAAAAATCCTATGCTGCGATCTGTGACGAATTCTTGGCTAGGGTATACTCCCTTATTTTCAAACAAAATTGCCCAAGAATTTCATAAGAAACAAAGAAGGTCATCTCTAGGATAGGACACTGGTATTTAGAGGAAAATAACACTTATCTTAGGATCTTTGGAGCCACTAGGGTCCCACACTTACTGCTAGCTTATGTACCAAATAGGATAATATTGAGAGATATTTTCTACTAGACTATTTTGCAAGGATTCATTGCCTCTTTGATGAAGTATAAGAAAAGAGCCCTTATTCCGTATGGTTTCTACTTCAGTTATTATTTTGTAAAAGACACTACGCAGGAAAGGAAAGAAGGTCTCAACGATCTAGAGTACAAATGTTACACAAGCAGATACCATAAACATGATCATAAGAACCTAGTGTCTCAACATGTTGGTCAAGTGGTATCTCATTGGCCATATGCCCATGACAACTTTAAGGGCGAAATCTTCATTGAGAATGCACAAGATTTGGAGGAAGTCCCTCAGAGGAAAGCCAAGCCAGAACTAAACCCAATTCAAGGCCATGTCAATGAACAAACAAGTGGGGTTGATAAAACAGAAAACAAAAGTAGATGTAAGAGCACAAAGCAAGGGTATGGAACAAACAATGAGAAGGGATGAAACATCGAGACTCCTAGCAGAGGCTGAGAGAATGTTTCAGGAACATGGGAAAAACCCAACAACTCAAGCATTAGGTCCACCGATAGTAACCCTAATAGAGGTACACATGGGAGATGAAGAACAAACACCCCCAAGAGAAATCTCCCCTGAAGTGGATAACATTCAACCAGAGTTAGGCATGGTGCAGGTACAAGCATGATAATCAGAGCTTGGAGTAACAGTTGTGAACTTTGTTAACCCCAACCTAGGGGTAACTAAGGAGATTATGTCTCGAGGCCCTCAGTTGTAGATGTTGGAACAAATGTTGGAAATTTCTCAACTCAGTGTCTTTCTCCAAAATTTATGTTAGTTACGCCATTTAGTTTCAGAACCTTGTCACCTGGTGTAAGCTTGTGTAACCATTAAGCTCTTGCTGTAATGATCCCAAGCCATTATGCAAGGATCATCACTGTTTGGTGTCTTTTTAAAACTTTTTTCTGGTTGTGGTATTTCGTCAAACAGTTTGCTGATCTATTTGTTTAGA